>JAOTRA010000002.1:5362065-5373793 GCA_026260255.1 Pseudolaguvia tuberculata | reverse complement strand
GGGAACGCCTCAGTGTTCTCCCGGAAGAGCTGGAGGAAGTGTCTGGGGAGAGGGATGTCTGGGCATCCCTGCTTGGATTGCTGCCCCCGCGACCCGGTCCCGGATAAGCGGTTAGAAGATGTGAGATGTGTGTGTGAGACTTCTTTTTACAGTTACTGTTTTGTTAATAGAATTTTAGCAGGTCTTCTATTGAACCATGTCCTCTCTCACAATGTCTGAAACATAATGTGTCTTGATGTTCTCCTCATTATGTGGATGTCGAGGTTCTTTTCTCCCTCCTTCAGGTGTTCTCCACCTATGAGATGAAAATGTTGCCTCTTCACTAAAGCATGCTAAGGAATAATCATAATAACTGGGTTAATTGTTTTTGTGATTTGTGTTATTTACAGGTGCCGCATATTGTCAGTTCATGGACATGTTATTCCCGGGGTGTATATTTCTGAAGAAGGTGAAATTCCAAGCAAAGCTGGAACATGAGTACATACATAATTTCAAAGTTCTTCAAGCAGCTTTTAAGAGGATGGGTGTCGACAAAGTTAGTCTGTTTTCATTGTTTTGGTTTTTTGTTCCATTTGATTTTAGTAGCTTTGTAAAACTATAAAGTAGTATATGTACTGTATCAAGTACCATGTAGCTTTATTGTTATTTCAACCATATGTAGCAGACGTAATACACAGTGAAATGAAACAACATTACTCAAGGATCATAGTGCTACATAAAACAATACAGAACTAGCAAAACAAATAGAGATACATAAACACTGAACAATACAGAGCTGAAGCTAGACAAGAAATCCTCCTGGTAACAGTTAGTGCATCGTGTGCAAACTGGTGCAAACAGTGCAATTTTATATTTACATTTATAGCATATGTTCTTATCCAGAGCGAATTTGTGGTTAAGGCTATTACTTAAGGGCCCAGCAAACGTGGGGTTAGGAATCGAACCCTGATCTTTCAATTACAGTCCCACACCTTAAGAACTGAGCTACCTCTGTGCTGTAAACATCGATTTCTATTGAATGAGTTTCGGTGTTCATCTCTGTGTGGAATTTGCATGTTCTCATGCCTGCATGGGTTTTCTCCCACAGTCCTAAAACATATATGTTAGGTGGATTAATGATAATCAATTTCCTATATACACTATAATTCAGCATGGTAAGATTACATTTAGTAACATGTCTATAGCATTCATTTTTTGAGTGTCTATGTTATTCATTGTTTATAAATTTAGGAAAACTTAGCATCAGTCCTCCTGAGCGGCGAGCTTCCACATGAAGATTTTCCCGAAACTCATAAGAGGTTTATAATGGCAAAATTGCCTATTTGTAATTATTTTGTTCCGTTTATTGCCCTGATTAGATCATCCCAGTGGAAAGGCTTGTAAAAGGAAAGTTCCAGGACAACTTTGAATTCGTCCAATGGTTCAAGAAATTCTTTGATGCCAACTACGATGGAAAAGAATATGATCCTCTTCAAACTAGACAGGGTCAAGACATCGCTCCTGTCCCCAATCCAGGTGAACACTTTTTCCACAAACCCAAGAGAACTGGTTCAGGTAACCATGATTTTACTGCACTTCTGCTGCATCCATTGCTGAGCTTCTTGTGGCCAGTTTGTGCACGGTCTTGGGAATGATCACTCCATGCTCAAGCTTTTATAAAATTGAACAAGCATCCTGTGTTGAACTAATCAGCTCAGTGGCATTGAGAAAAGCTTCATTACAGACATAGGACTATACTACAGAGTGATAAATTAATTACTAGTTAACAGTTCCAACTACTAATTAATTATAGACTCCACCTATACTTATAGACTAAGTTTTATATAGTGCCAATAATAGAATAAAATGATTTCAAAAATAAACTGCAAATAAAACATAATTAACCCTTTGCTGTGATGTCATTGGGATGGACTGGATTGCGGACTCCAGATCTCAAACATGTTTTTACATGATGTGACTTTGGTTAAAACAATGTTGTTTTTTTTAAAAAAGAGTTTTCTCTTCCTGTTTGAGTTTAACCAACGTTACAGAATCAACAAAACGGCTCCAGACTAAAAGGCTGATCATAAAGGCTTTTACACCAGATGTAGCTTTAGCATCTCATGAAACGTTCTGCATCTTTAAACTACATCGGCTTACTGCACTAAACGTTTTTTTTATGTGGTGATATAATTATTGCTAAAGTTGCTAAAGTCGTTTTACTTTCAGGCCCACAGAGAACATCGCCAACCATCCCCAAAAACATGCCTACACCACAGAGGGCATTGAACACTACTATCAGGAAGAACCCCAGTCTCACTCGGAACGGAGGTGGCGATGCTGAGCTCATGGAGCTTAATCAACAGGTAGAGTCACTGGGAGGGTAAGAACATCTTAATCTGCCTTCCAATGTTTCATGTGAGTCGGGTGATGTATAATAGTTTTTTTGTTTAATTTGTTATTTTCTACATAACTGCATATGAATCTTTATTAACTCATACTTTGTTAATGTCTGATAGTCCAATGATTATTCAGATAAGTGATCTCCTAGTCATACTGTATGATCCATTCGCTAGTGTATGTCCAGTATGTCTCATTCTACAGGTTTCTGAACTGCTTGGTAACTGCTTCATAATCATTTATATACCACAGAATAGAGCTATCGCCACATGCACACATTAGTAACCCAATTCACCTCTCTCTCTCTCTCTCTCTCTCTCTCTCTCTCAAAGTTAATGGAACTGAAGTTAACTGTAGATGGTCTGGAGAAAGAAAGAGATTTCTACTTCAGTAAACTGAGAGACATTGAGCTGATCTGCCAAGAAAATGAGAGTGACAGCAACCCGGTTCTTTCTAAGATAATTGACATCCTTTATGCCACAGAGGTATGAACATCGCTGTCCAACCCTAATTCTATTTTTTTAGTCATTTGTGTAATATGATAGAACTGTGATTTTAGTAAAAGCAGTAAGTGGCAATGCAGACAACCTTCCTAAATGAAACACTGTAGCGTTACCTTATTCCTTCACTGGAACTAAGAGACACTGTTTCAGCATGACCATGACGCTGAGCACAAAACACTTGAGCTCCACTATCATATGCTGTCTTATTAGTAGAGGGAGGGATTTTGGCCCACTCCTCCATACAGATCTTCTATTTTCTATTGGATTTAGGTTTGGAGACTGGCTAGGCCACTCCAGAACCTTGATATGCTTCTTACAGAGCCACTCCTTGGTTTTCTTGGCTGTGTGCTTTGGGTCATAATCATATTGGAGGAGCCAGCCACGGCCTATCTTTAATGCTCTGACTGAGGGAAGGAGGTTTTGCCCAATATCTCACAATACATGGCCCATTTCATCCACTCCTTAATACAGTTCAGTAGTCCCGTCCCCTGAGCAGAAAAACACCCCCAGAGCATGCTGCTTCCAGTCCCAAGCTTCACTGTAGGTATGGTATTTTTATGATGATACACATCATTCTTCTTCCTCCAAACACGTCGAATGGAGTTAAGAACAAAAAGTTCTACTTCGGTCTCATCCGACCACAGGACTTTCTCCAATGACTCCTCTGGATCATCTAGATGGTCCCTGGCAAACTTCAGATAGGCCTTGACGTGGGCTGACATAAGCTGGGAACCTTTTGTGAGATGCATGATTTTAAACCATGACGTCTTAATGTATTACTGATAGTAGCCTTGGAAACGGTGGTCCCAGCTCTCTTCAGAGCATTGACCAGCTCCTTCCGTGTAGTTCTGGGCTGATTCTTCATCTTTCAACAGTTGTTCTTTTTTCAAGGTCTACAATTTTGTGTCTTATGTCTTTTGACAGCTTTTGGTCTACAATGTGATTTACAGATTTTTATTTTTAGAAATTATTTTTAGTCTTTCACAGTGGAAATGCACCTATGCTAAAAGTTCTAGACCCCTCCATAATTTCTAAGTAGGAGAACTTGCAAAATAATCAAAGGGTGATCAAATACGTATTAACCTCACTGTATATATCTCTGGCCGTAGATTGTTGTTAGGTTTTCTTTAGTCAAACAAAATCTGTAAAACATTTTCAACATCATTCTTTTTGGGTTGCGCACTCATATTCTATAGCCATTCAATAGTTTGCGGTTGTCTGTATAACAATGAACTCGCATATCACATTTCCTGCTCGAAAAAGGCTTTAACTTAAGATCTCATTTTAATTTGTATAGCACTGAAAGATTAGTATTATTCAGTTTAATCAGAAATGCCTCTGGTGAGTGTTTGTAGCTGGTATTAAGTGGACGGTTATAGGTTTGCGGCATGCACACGCAAGACAAACTACAAGCAAAGCAAGGCGCTTATTGCTTGCTAATGTAACTATAAGGTTAGCAAACGAGACCCAACACTAATAAATGTCATGTTTTCGGGTATACAGGAAGGCTTTGCAGCACCAGAAGATGAGGAGATTGTTGAGCAGGCCCACTTGGACCAGGACGAATACTGAGCGCTCCCTTCCCATCCCTATTTCCTGCATTTGCTCTCTGTTCTCCTGCCCCGCTAACCCTTTTACCTCTATTACCTCTACTACCTGGCTTCACTTTGGCATTTTCCCCATTGCACGCTGTTGGTATCTCGTCCATTTCCTCCGTACCCATGGATGCCCCGTATGTTCAAAGTATCGGTTTGTCTACTCTTGCTACAGTTCATGAACTACACCTCAGAGGCCCAGTACTACTTACCACCCCCCACTCCCCATCCCCAACAATAGCCTCAGCAGTGATATATATCCTAGTCATATCAGCATGTTTTACATTACGACATGGAGAATGAAGACGATCGGAGCGTCAGGCGTTGAAGGTAGCACAATGGACTTGTTAAGATGAGAAAGTATTTTTGAAGAAAAAGGCAAAAAAAAAAAAAAGATGCTGCCTGGAATGCAGTTATTTGCCTTAAATCTCCTGCTTATTTTGTCATTGCTCTGGTCATTAAGGACATTCTTGAAAATATTTGTTACTGCACAAGAACAATGAAAAATACTGTGAATTCTGTCCATCTGCCACATGTGGATTTGCTAGCTTTGGGTCTTTTTAGCAGTTATGAGGAAATACAGTAATAACAAACATTTAGCAAGACAAACAGACAATTTATAATATAGGAAATGACAAAACCCAACACCCAATAGAACAGGTTGCCCTTTTACCATGAGTAAATTCCTACATATCCAATAAGAGCATGCGAATGTTATACAAGTAAAGTGAAGGAATGATATATCTGCATTTTATTGGAGCTTTGGTTCACTTACATTGGATAATGCTGACATATTATTCACACAGTTTGAAACAATTGCTGCAGTTAAAAGTGGTTATTTGATATTAATTCAATAAGATGCGACACTACTGATCTACTGGCATTTCATGAAAGTTTTGCTGCTAATTTTTCTGCACTTGTGTGTATCTTCTTGTTATTTATTGATTCTGCTATTGAATAGCATGAGCTGTGTTTTGTGTTGGGAGTTAAGGCTTAGATTTGAAGGGACTGAATGCCGTTTGCTAGAAGCATTGTGCTGCCTTTACAGTCTGAATCCTCAATCATCTACATTGAGACGGTCTCAGTCCTCTTTGTTTTGTCTACATTTTAAAATGGACATGACAGTGTTTGCCGACATTGTTTTGCGTTCTATTGAGTAAATAAACTGTTGTCAAAATGTAGGTTTCTAAGTTTGTTGCTATGCATAAATGTAAGTGGCTCTGGATAGGGAACAAATACTGCTTATGTGAATGTAATGTCTGGGAATTACTTAATTACTTTCAACTATTAATATTATTAGATAACTAAATATTTGTATATACTGAGAATGCAAGCTTCTATACATGATGCATAGATTGCATAATTTGGCTACATTAACAATCAGCTCACATGTTGTGCCACAGGTTCAAGCTTCTCTCTTTCGCCCCCCATCCCTCTGTTATTTGAGGCAAAAATATCTAAAATAAATAAAAGATCTAAATCATTCATTCTTCTTCTTAACCGATTATCTCTTAATTCAGGGTTAAGGGGGTTTGCTGGAGCCTCTCCCAGCACATATGGAGCAAGAGGAAGGGGTACATCCTGGTCAGTTTGCCAGTCCATCAACGAACAACCACTCACACACACATTCACTCCTATGGGTAATTTAGATCACCAATCAACCTAATTACATCTTTTTAGACTATGGGAGGAAACCAAGGTACCCAGAGGAAACCCACAAAAGTGCAAGGAGAACATGCAAACTCCGCACAGAAAGATCCCCATCCCGGGAATCGACCCCGGGACCTTCTTGTTGTGAGACAACCGTGCTAACCACTACGCCACCGCACCGTACCGCCCATATCTCAATAAGATTTATATAAATGATGCATTTGAACTTTTATTCAATAAAATATTTATTTAAATTTACTTACAGCTCTGCATTACTATCAGTAACAGTTGATAATTGGTTTTCAGTTACTGAGCCAGAGTACAGTGAATGTGAATTTGCCTGCTTCCCACCAAAACTAATTGAAGTTAGAATCAGCAATGGTGGACCATCAGGACCAGTAAGGTCTTCTCTGCTGACCTACATTTACAACCTAAATTCTAATATTTGTTTTACTAAATTTAATTAATTGAATCCAAACTGGGTTTTCTCCGGGTACTCTGGTTTCCTCCCATAGTCCAAAAACATGGAAAATTATGGAACAAGCGGGTTTGAAGATGAATGAATGAATAAACATTGTGAATTTCAATTTTATTTGTATATCGCCTTTTACAACAGTCATTGCCTCAAAGCAGCTTTACAGAATGAATGATAAATAGATGAATGACAAGTTTGTCCTTGGTGAGCAAGCCGGTGGGCGACGGTGACAAAGAAAAACTCCCTAGAGTGGGATTAGGAAGAATCCTTGACCTTGAGAGGAACCAGACTCAACAGCGAACCCATCCTCATTTGGGTTCAACAGAAATTAATGTCGGAGTGAAAACAGTGCTGGTGGCTGGAAATGGTGCGACGTCCGAAGTAATCACGGGAATGTGAAGACCAAGCAGATATACCATGCTCTGGATCCAGCACGGTGGGGCGGCACGTTTACCTCGACTGGAGAGTGGGGTGTGAGGGGAGAAAATGGTTATATACTGTATAACTGGTATTGAGGTTGTAGGATACAAATGGAGTTCAGTGCAGGAAAGGGCTCCGGCCAAACTAACTAACACAGCCTAACTAAAAGGAGAACCAGAGGGAGGCAAAGACATGAGGGATCCCTGATATGCAAGGCAACCAGGCCACCACCGCATCCAACCAGAGCATCCAAACAGCATCAGATCAGATTCCTAAGGTGAAAGAATGCTATTTTATTAATATTATCTATATGGGCATTAAATGAAAGATTGGAATCTAAGATCACACCCAAGTCTTTGACTGTTGCACTTGATGCACTACAGACAGGCCATCTAATGTAAAAGTGAGATCAGAAAACTTCTCTCTGGCTACCGGCGGTCCTAGTAAGAGAACCTCTATTTTTTCTGGATTTAGCAGCAGGAAGTTGCTTAACATCCAGTTTCTAATGTCATTAACATATAATTCAATTTTATCTTTCCTCGTCCGGTAGAGCTGAAATGTACAGCGGTGTGTCATCGGTGTAACAGTGGAATCTAACATCGTGTTTACAGATCAAGTTCCCGAGTGGGAGCATATATAATGAAAATAGTAGGGGACCGAGCACCAAGCCCTGGGAAACACCATAATTAAGGCGTGAACACATCGAGTGCTCGCCATTTAAATCTACAAACTGTCAATAGCAGTCTGTTAAATAGGACCTGAGTCAGGCAAGGGCTGTTATAATCTATAGTGTGGAAAGCTGCACTAAGATACAATAGAACTAGGAGAGAGACGCAGCCCTGATCAGAGGCCAACAGTAGATCGTTTAATACCTGAACAAGTGTTGTCTCAGTGCTGTGATAAGGCCTAAATCCTGATTGATAAAATTCATGAATGTTATTTTGCTGTAGATCTGAACATAGTTGCTGTGCTACTACTTCTTCTAAAAAATTTTAAATAAAAAGGAAGATTCGATATTGGCCTGTAGTTTGACACCTTACTAGGGTCGCGGTCTGGTTTCTTAATTAGCAGTTTTATCACAGCTAATTTAAATGGTTTAGGGACATACCCACTGCTGAGTGAAGTTAACTATTGTCAGTAGAGGTTCTGTTACAGATGGAACAACCTGCTTAAAGAATTGGGTTGGCACCAGATCTACATATACATGATGATGATTTTGCAGAAGAGATGAGTGAAATTAATTCAGTCTCTTCTATGGGATTTTATTCATTCATCTTCTTACACGCTTATTTCCAAATTTGGGGTCACGGGGGTCTGCTGTACCTCTCCCAGGTACGACAGGTCGCCAGTCCATCTCAGGGCAACACATAGACAAACAGCCACTCTCATGCACATTCACTCCTATGGACAATTTAGAAATCAAATCAATCGACCTAATCTTTATGGTTTTTGGACAGTTGGAGGTAACTCCAGTACCCGGAGAAAACCCACTCAAGCGCGGGGAGACCATGCAAACTCCGCACAGAAAGATCCCTGCCCGGGATTTGAACCCAGGACCTTCTTGTGCTATGCACTACGATTCTTATTCATCAGAGCTAGTTAGAAGAACTATCTTAGCAGTCTGAATTGTCTGCCTAATCTTTACAACTAACTTTATAATAACTAATAATTACTTATTTCATGAGAATTTCGGATTAAATTGTTAAAATGTACTTACACTGCTGTTGTTTGGTTACACAAGCCTCCTCCTCCACTCCATCCATCCAGTGTTTATACCCACAGATTCCTAATCAGAGTCACTTGGATGTGTTGGATCCGATCTCAGCTGTGATTGAGAGATTCAGATATACAAACCCAGTCCATCTCAGGGCCACACATAGACAAACAACCACTTACAATTTATAACAGTTCGCAATGAATAGAATGTATTTTCACACATTTATATAAGGAAGCATCGAACGATACCTCGCTACCAAACAACAACACGCGATTGCCCTCTACAGGGGGAAAGTGGTGTTTGCAATAATTGGTTTAAAGTTTGTTGAGTTTTTTTAATTGGACTATCAACCCAATATTTATATTAAGAATGATCAAAACCTACAGCTTTATTACTGAAACTAATCGGCAGAACACATGGGGTAGTATTAAGTTTAATCTAAATGACTAGCTTAAGACACTGTTAACTATTAGCAGCAATAATCGTTTATTTCCTGTATAGTTTTTGTACGATTGACTTCAGATAACAGCAAGTCTGTTGCGTTTAAAGCTCAATCCTTTTGTTTTTTTTTTAATGTTATCAATCCTTTTTTTAAAGGTTATCAACTAGCAGCGATTAGCAACACTTAGAATCAGAACCGACTCTTATTAGAATCGAAAAACAGCCCATAATTGTTAATAAAAGCTAATTTGCTAAAGGTGATATGTAGTTTTAACACGTTTTGCGCATGCGCGACAAACAGCTCGCAGATGAACGGTTAAACAGTCGGTCGTGTCTTTGTGGGTGTGAAAATAATCGAAAATGGATGGGTTTGTAATCAGGAGTTATAAACAAGATCAGGATCTCGAATTCCTATCAAACTTTAGAAATAATTTATTTGTATTTAAATCAATTTGAAATTGGTCAACTCCAGATTCCCCTTCCAACGTCCAATTTAACGTGTGTGTGTGTGTGTGTGTGTGTGTGTGTGTGTACACACATTTTCTTCTGTTCTTTAGTGAGTCCTTACAAACCATGCTACATAATCCAGAGGAAAGCAAGAGTTTTACGTTGTCCATTACTCAGTGCACATCTCAGGGTGTTGTCCTGAAAAGGCGTCACTTTCAGTATGCTCTCCTGACTGGTCGTGAAAGGTGACGTTTGTCAGAGGTTTAGTAACAAAATAAAATGTATCAAATAATAAATAAAAAAAACAAACCTACAGGGACTGTTTTACCACCTGCAGGATGGGAAACCATGATGAAACGGAAAATCCTAAAACAAACAAGTTAATACTCTTAAGTAAAGTTGGTAAGATCGTTCATTGATTCATCTTCCAATCCACTTCTTCCTTAATTCAGGAGCCTATGCCAGTGCACATGTGCTCGTATTAGTGGTTTTGTAAGAATTTGTATTGTATATAGATTAAATAATTTGCTAGTTTGTAGTGTTTTTAGCAATAATTTCTGTGCAAAGTTTGTGGTGTAGTTGAGAATGAATGTCATCTGAGTAACGGTGATTATTTCAGGCCCTGCTGTTAAAGATAACAGTTCTGACTTGGGGGAATTAACTTCAGCTTCACGACCTCTACCTAGAGTTTCACGAAAGTATCGAATGAGGGATCAGGTACCATAAAAAATGTTTGTAGAATGTTTGCCTCCATTATTTGTTTGGCTTAAATTCAAGTAACATTAGTTTGCATTCTTATTTCTCATGTTATCTGTGATGTGATAAAAATGTGTGTTGCTGTTTGCAGCATGGAGACCTTTTGCCAAACAAACGCATGGCAAGTGCACCAATCCCTGCTGCCTGCTTACCTGCATCACATTTGTCAGCATGCAACAAATTTGTGCTCAATGTGAGAAGTCTTAAACTTGAAACACTAAACATGAATTTAAGAGGGCCTGTTACAGTACGTATTTATTTATTTATCTATCTATTACCGCTTCACTGAATTATCGCTGCACCTCTATGTGCGAAATTAGTGCATTTGTTGTTGAAATTAGGCTATTCGCACAGAAGACATTGGTTCGGTGAACAAAACTTGTCAAATCCGACACTATTGAACACAGGCAACCTGCCAAAAACCGTAAATTGTAAATATATTCAATGGGACAAAACAAGAAAACAATATAAATGAAATAATGCATCACATTTATGTCTTGAAACCATAACCTTTCACTCTAAGTTTTTAATTCTGGGTGGATTTGCTCAAAAATTGTCATAGACTAGTTAAATAATCAAAATATTTGTTTGCAGCTATAATATTCAATCATCCAATAAAAAGTGTTGGATGAAAGAGCATTGACTAACTATATTTTGTTCTTGTTGTAGTTTTCAGTGGATTATATTGACATTGCAAATGGAGGTAAGAGACCCATTAAAACTGTATCTTGTGAAATTAATACTGTATTGATTTATGCATTCATCAGATGGTTAAGTAAAATGATAGTTTTCATTTCATTCTTGGTAACTTACATTTTCTGCTCATCAGTTCTGAACTTTAATCAAGTTTAAATGCAACAGCAATTTACATAACATTATTTGCACAGACTGTAAAGAAAAACCCTTAAATTGTTTTTTTATTTTTTTCAAAAGTGCGAATTAAGGCGTTGGACCTCACCAGCTGCGATTGGTGCATGGGACATAAATTGCCGGCTCTGTTTCTGCACATGACTGATGCAGCACGCTGGTGTCTGAGAGAACAAATTACCATGTGTACAGATATAACAACGTGGGATTCCTGTCAGTCAGTAGCTGGAGGTCTTTTCTATACTTTTATGCTAATTTTTATACTTCCTTTTGCATTTCTACTTTCTAAAATAGTTTACATTTACAGCATTTGGCAGACGCTTCTATCCATTGCAACTTACATTTGATCTCTTTTAAAAAACTGAGCAATTGGTGGTTAAGGGCCTTGCTCAAGTACTGATTGCTTGGTGGAACCCCGGTCTTTCTGGTATCAGTGTAACACCTTATCCAATAAGTGACCATTTCACATGTTTGTCAT
>JAOTRA010000002.1:5336465-5361965 GCA_026260255.1 Pseudolaguvia tuberculata | reverse complement strand
TGCTTGGTGGAACCCCGGTCTTTCTGGTATCAGTGTAACACCTTATCCAATAAGTGACCATTTCACATGTTTGTCATGTTGCACAAATAATTAACCTATTGTATTTTTTATTTTTTTTTTAAGAAAAAGAAATGCAATTAGAGCGCCAGTGTACTCAAACATTTGTTGCTTGTGGTTACCCCCGGAGCATTTCTTTAGAGTCAAATTGTTTTTTTCTATCTGAAAGGTCCCCAAGGAAAATACCTTATCATTATCTTTTGGAGTATGCCAACAGTGCTAGAGGAGGCCAAACTTGAAGAAATATTCACAGAAATTGGCAGGCGCAATAATGTTAGCAAATTCTATGTCAAGCTCACATGTGAGGAATCCAACAACAGACTACTCTCACATAAACATCCTCAGAAGGTTAGTGTCATGGAAATGTGAACTTACTATTGATTCCTTCATTTTGATGAGCATAAATTGTAGTATTTTAAATACACAATATCTTATAACTGGAGGATAACGTACAGGGTCATCACATTTGTGTTGTGTTAGGAATTGTACTCGAGTCCCCTCTTTTCCACTACAATTCAAGATCTGGAAACAACCCTAAACGTCTCCGACAGTGATGATGATGACTTGATAAAGTGCCCATCTTCAAACACTCAATTAGCCAAAATGTGAGTGATTTTCCATTGATGTAATTGATTTCGTATGTTTCTGAAAGCAGCTTTAGAGGCTTTTGTTTTCTAGACTGGTCATATATCCACCTCCCCCAGCTAAGGGTGGTTTTTCCATCACCAATGAAGATTTTGATTGTCTTGAAGAGGGAAAGTACCTGAATGATGTAATAATGGATTTTTATTTGAAGTAAGTGCTAAATCTACTTTCTTTCAAATATTTGATATATATGCATGCACAAGTTTAATTCGCTCCATGGCCAAGCTAGAAGATCAATTTGCCCACACATCAAATAAATTTTCCACACTGAATTTTTTAAAAACCTTTAGTCCATTGCAACACTCAAAATTCCACCGCATACTTTTTTCATGTCATTACATAAGGAAAATGCATTTCTAAATAACAAATATTGTAAAAAAAAACATAATAACATGTAATAAGGTTTTATACAGTATTCATACCTTGGAGATGTGACAACTTAAGCTAACAGACACTGGTAGAGGTGGAAGGTAGAGGCTTCCATCTTCCTCAGTCTATCACTACTGTACACTACGTATCCCTAAACTTAATTGCACTTAATTGTTTTTTCTTTTTTTACTGTTTATGGTGTGAACACATGCTCACTACGCCATGTTGCAGCAATGTCTTGAGCTCATACCTACTCTCTTGGTCACTTGTAGGTCAAGGTACCACTATTTTGTATGATGTGTTTTACTGTTATTGTTGCAGATATTTAGTCTGCGAGAAGCTACAAAAAGAGGATGCCAACAAGTGCCATGTGTTTAGCTCCTTCTTCTACAAGAGTCTCACACATAATGATGTAAAGGACAAACTAGACAGCACAGATCCATTGTATGTATCGGAAAACACTCTGGTTCTTAGAATTATTTAAAAGTTAAAGTTTGTACAAATATTGTTTTGGTCAACTGTCTCACAGCATTCAAGAGAGGAGGCATAATAGGGTGAAAACCTGGACCAGAAATGTAGATCTTTTTAAAAAAGATTTCATTTTTGTCCCAATAAACCAGTCGTAAGTTCCAATTTTTCACAAATGTCTTTTCACATATTGTTTAATATTTATTACTGTGATTGACTAAATAATGGTTTTGTTCTGGTTTTTACATCAGTGCTCACTGGTACCTAGCTGTTATCTGCTTTCCGGGCCAAGCTTCACACTGCTCCAGTACGGAAAGTTATGGGACTGTAAATGAGGACAACTTGAAAGTTTTTACTCCCAGCTTCCATTTTTCGAACCCCATGTCTCTTTTCTACAGACGGCAAACATCAGAGAAAGTTTCAAAGTGCAGCGTTTCTGAAGGTAACAAAGTATTTAATACTGATTTGTAACTTGAAACTTGTCTTGAAAACTACTACATATACAATAATTCACCAATTGATCATTTATATTCAGATAATTAATTTTTTTTGTAAAGCAGTTTTGTTTGAACAAATAACAAAGTTAGTAACAAAGTACAAAAGCTTTGGGGAAGGTCTAGCTTGTCCGTTGGACTGATACCAGAAAGACTGGGGTTTGATTCCCGACTTCACCAAGCAATCACTGTGGGTCCTTGAACAAAGCCCTTAACCCCCAATTGCTTAGTTGTACAAAAAAAGGATAAAATGATGTCCTGGATAAGATCACCTGCCAAATGCTGTAAATGTAATGGGGTTAGTCAGTGTCTACTGTACACGTGTGGCGTTGTTGTCCCAAAGAGTTGCTTAAATTGTATTTATATTGTAATTATACAAAAGTTTTACTTCACATTTATGCAGCTTTTTGTTCAGATGCTGATTTAAACTATTTAAAAGTTTGCTTAAAGGTTAGCTGAAATCAGTAATGAAAATTTCATTGTAATGTTGTAGGTCAGCTGGACGATGGTTTCTGTGTTGTGCCAGATGAACTTGACGATGTGTTTCAGGTAATTTGGTTCTCTTGGTTCCATAGATGTGTAAATTAATGTAATACTTATTAGTACTCTTTTTAGTATACAAGAACCAGCAGATATTCATGCAAAATAAATTATACCGCTAATAAACGGTAAGTATATCGGTTTATTGGGTCACATTTATGTACGTAAATAATCCGTCATGTTATTTTTTGTTTAATCATGTTTATCTATTGTAGCCCCTGTATTCTCATTATGGACTCTCTTAACTGTGGTAGCAGGCCAACAGTGGTGAAAGTACTACAAGAGTAAGTATTTGCTGGTAATCAATTAGTAAAACAGCCCTAGGTAAATTGCTGTACTAAATGTTTACAAGCAAACAACCAACATCATTTTAACACACTTATATAATTCAATACATAATAAACCCTGGGTGCCATAGTTGGCCTAATATCCTCTTACACCTGAAAAAGTCTCAATGGTTAAGGTGTTGGACTGCTAAATGGAACATGGCATTCTTCCTAGAATTCTGTGCCCCCTCTTTGTATATACAATAACAAGTGTTGAACTGTTGAAGAGGAAAGTTGGTAACTATCAAGCGATTACTGCGGTTGGTGAAACTGAGCAGGACTGACTGAACTTGATTGCATCACAGGAAGTTGTGGGAGTTGATTACACAAGGCAGAGGAGGGCTGCGTTCCTTTCCGGCACCACGCATGAATCTCAGCAGAGGGAAGGAAAAGAACTCATTTGTTCAGGAGAAGATAAGCAGGGAGGAGATTAGCTCCTGCAGGGCAATGAGAATGAAATGACAAGGAATCTGAAGATAAAAGTAATGGATGGAAAAGTCACCTGAACATCACTTTCAACGACCAAACCATTTTGAATAACATTTTTCATACTGTTCCTATGAGGAATAAAGCCACCAGTATTTTCACTGTGCTCCAAGTAAGAAGAACTGGACCATATGTTGAGCTGCTGTTTACAAGGTCCTGTAGACCACTGCTGTGGACTGTAGGTTTTTTTTTTTTGGTTTTTTTTTAAACAAATTTTAAATCTGCAAGCATACTTAACCTCTACAAGAGACTGGCAAGTCTAGAGGACCCAGAATAACTACAAATTCCTGAGTTACTATTGCAGTGTTTGCAGTACATATCACCTTTTTATATTAAAACCCACAAAAATGTTTGTGCTGCTGAATGTCAAGCCACAAAGGTGAAGCTTTTGAGAAGTTGTTCTCTAATATGAAAGACGCATCCGAGACTAAAGTGTATTCCAGTTGAGGTTGATTGTAGGGAGCTCCAAAGCCAATAGAAAATTGGGAAAAAGAGTAAGCAGGAGAGCAGCTAAATGCAGTACCAGTAAAAGAGTGCTTCAAGTTGGCATTGGCTAAAAAGAGTACTACATAAGCTGGTGTCTGATCAACCCAAGCTGGGTCACCTGCAGGAGGGAAAACACACGATCAGAGAAAATATCATTGTGTCGAGCAGCATCAGTAGATGCTTTATGTGCACAAAGTCATCATGCCCTTATTCCACTATTATTATTTCAGACAACTTTTAGTTGTTAAACGATCAGAGAAAAATGGACAAGTTGCCACAAAAGTGACATGAAGGATATGGCAAGTGGTCGGAAAAGCTTTTCAGCATGCACAAAACATTGACCTTGATGCGGATTTGTTAAAGAGAATTGGATTAAAGTAAAAATGATGGAAATATTTTTGATACAAATCAAGGTCACTGCTGTCACATTTTATTCTTTATTCTGCTGTTTAGTGTGAACATTTAGATGTGTATTCTGCAGTCAGAATTGATTATATAATTGCATAAGTGTGCAGGTGTGTAAATGTTCCTAATTATGAGCGGATAATCATACAGATTGGTAACATGTGTTGGTATGACGTTTGCTTGTGTATCTTAATTTTGAAGGTATTTGGAAATTGAGTGGCAAGTTAAGAAAGGTTCATTGTGGCGTTCAGGGAAACATGGCATGGATGGCTGGAGTGTGCAGGTCCCACAACAGGATAATAATGTTGACTGTGGAGTTTATGTTTTGCAGTATGTGGAAAGCTTCATCACAGTAAGTCTGCCTCATATGGTCGCATCTAGTGCTGTTTATTGAACAGTTTTATGCTTGTATATTTTGTCATCAATCTTGCCTTTTTTTTTTTTTTTTTTTAACTTTCATTTAGAACCCGCCGACAACTTTTTATCCTGCCATGGATCTGAGTGACTGGTTTCCACAGAAACTTGTGAAAAAAAAGCGTGAAATAATCAAACAACTTATTTTTAGACTTCAACAGCAGCAGATTGAAATGGTAGAATGAGTGCCTCCTAGAGAGTTCCTCCCATATTGCAACCCTAATTCTAATAAAATCAACATGGGTAATTACACATCTCCTGCTAGGATAGACAAATGTACCTTTCTGTGTTGAGAGAATTTTATTTGTGTAAACAGTATATAGCAAAATAAAATGTTTAATTTAGCATGTTTGTTGCTTGCTTATAGATGTTGCATTAACTTTAGGTATGGTATGCTTTCCTGTTATTTTAAAAACATTGAAGATAAGCCAAGATGACCAAGCCATTCTTTCATCTTCTTACCCGCTTATTCCCTAAGTAGGGGTCACTGGGGTTTGCAGAAGCCTATCCCAGTGCACATAGGGCAATAGGCAGGAGTACACCCTAGACAGTATGCTAGTCTAATGCACGGCCACACATATATGAACAACTACTCATACACGCATTCACCCCTATGGGCAATTTAGAATCACCTGTCGACCTGTTTTTGGACAGTTGGAGGAAAACCAAAGTACAGGAGGAAACCCACACACGCGCTGGGAGAACATGCAAACTCCGCACTGTAATATCCCTGGTCCCAGAATCAAACTCGGGATATTCTTATTTTGAGGCACTCGCGCTAACCACTACGGCAGGCTGGCAATACTAACTTCATATTAAAGTAACAAAACACTTTTTATTAAAATAGTTTAGAAAATTGATTTTTTAAATTGATGTTTTGTGCTTGTTTATATGATCATAATACCAAAGATTTTTATTTAGTTATGTTCAGTAGTGTTTTTATTGGGTGAAAAGCAAAAGTGTACAATAAATATCGGTTATGTACAAGGGGTCTGCTGGAGCTTATCCCAGTGCACATAAGGGCAAGAGATGAAGTCGTCAGACCATCACAGAGCCACACATGGACGAACAACTATACTCAGCCACTTACACATAGGGGAGTTTAGAGTCTTCATTCATTCATTCATTCATCCATCCATCCATCTTCTTACCCGCTTATTCCCTAATTCAGGGTCACAAAGGTCCACTAGAATTTATCCCAGCGCATGTTATCGAGAGGCAAAGGTACACCCTGGACAGGTCGCCAGTCTATTGCAGGGCCATACATAGTTATTTGCTCCTATGGGAGAAATTTTGACTCACCAATCAATCTAATGTACATGTTTTTGGACAGAAGGAGGAAACCCATGCAAGCGCGGGGAGAACATGCAAACTTTGCCCAGAAAGATCCCTAACCTGGGAATCGAACCTGGGACCTTCTTGTTGGGAGGTGACCCAATCACCAATCAATTACAACATTACTAATGTATTGTTTTTGGACTGTGGGAAACCCAAACAAGCCCATTGACTGGGAATCGAACCCGGGGCCTTCTTTCTCTTCGACTGTGTTGCATCCACCATGAGATGGAGAGGTTGGAAAATGTTTCTCAAGGCTACGAGGAACAAAAGAAACCATAATTGAGTGTATGCTTAATTAGTATAAAAGCAGTCCGTCATATATGATGTGTCGCGAGTTACAATGGAGGAAAAGCGTGTCCAGTGTGAACTCTACAGCCATCCATTGCTCAGTAACCTGAGACCATTGCAAATGAAGCCCCAGATCAGGTGTTCTAATTAGATTCGGAGTTGTTATTCAGTAGTGTTGGATTTCTTCTTGGGGAAAACTTCTAAACGTTTTAAATTACAACCCGCTGAAATATTGATCAAGCTCCCATTTGTGGCGCACCTTCTGCTGAACTACTGATACAGTACCGACTAAACACGGGTGTACTTACAGCTTCGGCCAGAATTTCATTTTTCAGTTATATTAAAACTTAATATATAAATGAAATATATATAATTAATAAATCTATAAATATAAATAAAGGAATAAAGTTACGTTCTGAATGTCCTGCGTTTTAAAGAATCCATCTTTTGGCCACTGTGGTGCTGCTGCGGGGCTGCGCGTTTCCCGATGACGTCAGCGAGGTTCTCTTCTAGAGAGTTTTAATCCGAAGCCAGAGAGAGAGAGAGAGAGAGAGAGAGAGTGGAAAAAAGAGGACAAAACCGAGGACATAACTATTACTTCCGTATAAACGCGCTACATAGCACCGTGTAGTAAGTATGTTGTTTTAATGCCGTTATGTGCCCTTGAGCTGTAAGCGAATAACCGCTGCTGGAGCTGTGCGACTGACTATCCATTACGCTTGATAGTCAGTGAAAATTAGCTAACATGCTAATACGTTTCTTTAACCGCTTTTTTGCAAAAAAAAAAATATAAACGTTTCTGAGGTAAAAAAAAAAAGAATGAAAATAAAGCCAGGAATAACTTTTAAAACAATGGCGTGTCTTTCCGAAGAGTTTATTCTAGTACGTCATTTCTAGAGGTGTTTATTAGAACTGATTTAAGTAATGTAAAGTAACGTAACCCAGAAGTGACCAGTGACTAGTCCAACGGCTACAAACAAAACGGCTCGCAGATTTATGCAATAGTAACCTTCTTAAATAATTATATTGTTTGCCTGTTTAGTACTTATTTTAATAATATATAGCTTGTTTATTAAACCCGATCGGTAATTCTGTCACTTTAGATAGAAAAGGTTGTTATAATGGAGAATATCTGAATCGATATTCCATCTATCTATAAATAAAAAACGGGGATGTTCTGAAAGCTGTGTATCCGGTTAGATTAGTGCAGACATGGCAGTGTTTTTTTTTTTTTTCTCTTTTCTTTCCAGATTCCCTGCCTGTGTATGAAACAGGAAGTTTGGGAGCAGAGTAAAGAGTAGGATGCTGTGTGTGTGGTGTGAGGGGAGGGGGGGAGGGGGTGGTACAGGAAACTTCTTCTTGCCCTTTGAACCCATATGAGCAACCACTGTATTACCCACTTGGTAACTTTTCGTTTTCCTGGTGATCACAAATCTGCTCTCAGCAGCCGGGTGGATCACTTTAGATCGCTTTATCTTCTTAAACATGTAAGAATAACGGGTATAAGATGTCTGACTAACCGGTTCAAGGAAATGTTTTTTAAATGATTGTCTAATTTTATATGGAGGTGTTACTATAGTATTATAGTATTTGTATAGTTTTTTCACTTATTAAAGTTCTCGGTAAGTTGTATTTAAGTCTGTTTAATTACAGTATGCAGTATATACTTATAAAATCTAGGAAATATCCTACTGGTCATTGGTACACGGAAATACGTACATGCTTGTGTAGTAATGGACCAGTCACTACTCTTGTACTGTAGTTTGTTAAATATTTGGTTTTGGTAAAAAAAACAACAACAACTACTAACTAAACTCTAAATTGGTGATAATGTAAAACTTATTTTGGATTTACATTTATGTAAAAAAAAAAAAAAAAAAAAGGATTTTAGGAGCTGTTGTCTATACCTGCCTTATCAGAACACTGATACTTGATGGCTTTGTATACGGATCAGCCTGCATATAGGCTTAAATGTTTGTTTTAAAGTAATCATTTACCTTTACAGTATTATAGCAGATTCCCTTTTACAGAGTAATATACATTTATCTCTTTTATAGCAATTTGGGGTTAAGGGTTTTGCTCAATGCTCCAAAACTGGTAACTTGTTGGTGCTGGGAATCGAACCCTGATCTTCCAGTTAGTAGCCTAACACTTTAACCACTGCGCTTGCATGCTCATTGCTAGATCACTTCTAATCCTGAGGTTTTTTTCATTTTTTATACCCTAATGCCTCCATAACACATTGATTTAATCCTTTTTCCATCATACATACAGAATAGAAATGCTGTACATTTTAACGCAATAAAACATTTTAGTTCATTCAATTGTTATTTACATTTACATAATTTGTTAGAAAGATTGGATTTTTTTTTCAGTAAATGCCTCATACGTTTGCCAAAAAAAGACTACTCCTGAAGCTATTCATTCTTGCCGCCAATGTAAACGCTGAATTCTGGTCCAGTTTGCAATTACACTTTACATCATGTTGGAATAAGCCACTCAATTTACTGCCACATTTCAGAGCAGTCAATCCACAGAGACACCAAAATGAATGAATTAAGTGCTCAGGCAACAGTCCAAATTTCAGTGTACTTGTATATTAATAAATATGACTTTCTTTTGCCCTAGAGCTTCATGTCTGACTGTCACTGACTGATTTTCTGATAAGTTCCACAGATCCCTTTTTCATCTCCTTTATTATGATATGTCTATTGTATGTTTGTACACTGAATTCAATAAGCACTCTTTTGTTCCAGTTAATACAGAAATACAGCCATTAAAAATGCTGTGATCTTTTTATTTACTGTATTACCACATATCCTGTTACTAAAGCAAGATACATAAACATGGATACAAATATAATATGGAAGTAAATACAATATTTGCAAACATGTTGGACTGATTCATGTTTTTCTCTCCCTGACAGTTGTTTAGTAAAGTTTTTCCAGTCAAATAATATAGCAGTGTCATTTGTCACAGATCCCGTGTTCGATTTCTGGGCAAGATGTCTTTCTGTGCGGTGTTTGCATGTTCTTTCCGTGCTTGTTGGGGTTTCCTTCGGGTTCTCCGCATTTATCACACAGTCCAGAAACATGTAAATTAAGTTATTTGGTAATTCTAAATTGCCTATAGGAGTGAGTGTGTGTTTGTGTGTGTGTGTGTGTGTGTGGTTGTTCGTCTATGTTTGGCCCTGCAATGGACTGGCCACCTGTCCAGGGTGTACCCCTGCCTCTTGCCCTAAGTTTGCTGGCATAGGTTCCAGCAGATCCCTGTGATTAAGAATTAGGGAATAAGCGGGTAAGATGAATGAATGGATGAAAGAATGAATTAAAGCTTCAAAAAATTTGCTGGTTTCTAATTTTTTTTCCTGTAACAGTGTCTTAAAAATACGATTTTAATTAGTTGTATTTATTATGGGAAATTATATTTGGGTGTTTTGTTTATTTGTTGTTTTCCTCCGAATCAGTTTGTTTTGCTGAGGCAAGGTAGAACAAAGCTCCATCTTTTTGTTCCTCTAGGCATCGATTTGAGGTTGAGTCCATTAGCAAAGATGCAGTTTATGCAGAACAGACAATGCGGGTCATTTAACATTCTGAGTGAAGTGATGCTTAACAAATCGAGAGCTGAGCCATGGGAAACTTTGAAGATGTGGCAGAAGCCTCCAGCATGGTGCTCTGAATATGGATCAGGATTACTAATGAATTTAAACAAGATTATTGATAAACGTTGCCTTAACTTCACCTGCTTACTTGCTGTTTATTTTGCCTAACAGTATTAACTGCTTGCATTAGACCTGATATTAAATAAGGTAATTTACCCTTTTCCTCCTCACTTTCGGTGGTCTCTAGAGCTTGTGCCTTGCAGTGAAGCACAATGGATGATGGGAAGCCTGTATGGGCACCCCATCCAACTGATGGGTTCCAGCTTGGGATTATAGTAGACATCGGTGCTGACACACTGACCATTGAACCTCTCAGTCACAGGGGCAAGGTGAGTCAACAAACAAAAACTTATAGCATGCTTTCCTGATTTTAATAGCTTATTTGTCATGGACAAGCAGTACACAGACGTGTTTTGTTAGGAATAAGACAACAAAGCTGTCATTATGTTTTGTGACGAATATAAAATATTTTAATTATATAATCATTATCTATGCTGTAGGTAGTCATAGTAGTCAAAAAATAATAATAAGCAAAAATATTTAACGGCTCTATTTATGAAAAATGTACTATAGTTTTTTTTTTTATTAAGAAAGGCTCCAGAATAAAGAAGTTAAAAGTCAAATGAGCAAGCTGCTTCATCTGTGTGTTGTATAATGGTGTTGCTTGCAGAGGTACTTTAGTTAATAAATAATGTCTCCTGCCTGTAGCAGGTGTTCAGCTCATGTTACGCTCAGGTTAGGTTCATTAGAGGAGTAGGCCACCTGGGTTTTAGCCACCACCTTAGAGAATTAGCCTGTATTTCTGTACTGCAGACAAAAGCAACAAGCAGAAACCCCATTATGGTACACCCTGGATAGGTTGCCAGTTTATCGCAGGGCCACACATAGATGGACACACACTCACATTCACTCCTATGGATTGATGTGGCTCCTCTAGAATACACTGAGGAAACCCATGCAAGCATGGAAAGAACATGTAAACGCCCCACATTAAAACCCCGGCCCTGGAATCGGACCTGGGACCTTCTTGTTGAGAGGCGATTGTGGTAACCACTACAGGCCATTTAGCTTGCCTCAGTTCTGTTATATTTTTAGTACTCTAATAGTTGAATGATATTCAACTATGCTGTTGTTTTGTGGAACTGAAAGTATTTACTAAAATATGTTATGTCCCTCTTATTAACTTTCATATTCCTGCAAATGTACTTTACAATTACAGTGATCCCTAGTTTTTCGCGGTTAATGGGGACCAGAACCTTCCGTGAAAGCTGAAAAACCGCAAAGTAGTATTTGCCCATAGGAATTTTTGTGTATGCGGGTTACTGTACAAAATGTTTTAAATATGTAATCCACTCGTACTCTTATTAGTTGATGTCACACCGGAAACCAATCAGGCGCCTTTATGAAAGCCCGTGTTATGTACAGTACTCCGAGTCAACTCATCTCTTTGGTTGGCATGCAGGGATCCTTCTCTCTCGCGCATCAACTTGAAACAACGTTCCTTTCCACAATGTGGCTGCTGCTGACCCGCGAAGCACTGTAGCCGCAAACATGAAGCGCAAAGTGGACGAGGGAACACTGTATGCACTATTGCGATGCATGCTCATTTGGTGCAAGTTTGACATGTCTTCCTCAATATGCATTAAAGATTCTTTCTCAAATTCCTTACAGCTCAAATGAGCATATATTGCTAGTTTTGCTAGCAATATGGTAGTTTTGTTACCAAATTTTCACCTTCTGTGTATAGCTTCTTGGCCTACTGAGCTGAAAAATTTTTGACATGTACGTACAATATTGTGATAGCTTTTTCTTCCATTGGAGTTTAAGGGACTTGCTCAGAGACCCAGTGGTAGCAACTTAGTGGTATTAAGAATGGAACACTGATCAGTACAACACCTTAACCGCTGCAGTACCAATTCACATTACCAATAAATTTCTTTTTATAATTATTTGGTTTAATTATATGGTTTAATTTTGCTAACGGGCCACTCGAGGGCATAGTGCTTAGAACGGTTGACTCACAGCAAGAAGGTCCCGGTTCAATTCCCGGTTAAGGAGTCTCTTTCTATAGAGTTTGCATGTCTTGCAGGCTCCAGCAGACCCAGTGACCTCAATTTAGAGGATAAGCAGGTTGGAAGGGGAATGAATGAATGATTTTGTAAATATACTGTGTGTATTTCCAGACTTTCCTGGCTCCCATAAGTTTAGTTTTCCCAGCAGAGGATGATGTCAACAAACATGTAGAGGACAACTGTAAGTTGAGACATTCACGCTATTGAATAAAATTATATCAGATACAGATTAATACATTTAATATGTTTGATGTGTTTGTTTTTAGGCTCTCTTATGTACTTAAATGAAGCCACGCTGCTAAACAATGTACGGGTTCGTTACAATAAAGATTTAATCTATGTAAGTGGAATTATTTTTCCTTACCTTCCCTCATCTCTTATATCTCCATTTGGGTGTATGTTTAGAGCCTTATTATTATTTTTTATTTAATAATACACAAATGATTTTGCGCAAAAGCAACTTCCTCTTAATCATATGTTGCTGTAATACAATAAACTGCTAGATTTTTATTCGATAGTCTTGGCTGATAACATTTTTTCAGAGTGGCCATATATAGAGTAGCTATATACAATGTCAATAATGGGCTTGAAGTCTTGCTTTTCCTCATAAAAAGGAGTCCTTGTAACCCACAGACCTGCTGTCTGTGCTATGTGTGTCATGTTTAGTGTAAAGGCTCTGGCCTGCTATGGCTGCCCATCTCATATGACCTGCTTAATCCTGCCCAGACGGTATCATGTTGCCTGTTGCACTTAATTAGATCCTGTGAGGTAGCACTAATCAGCATGGCCAGGTTAACCGCACAGCCTGAATGGCAGCAGGTAGAGGAGCCTGCTCGTTAAGACTCCCTTAATGGGGTACTAAGGGAGGCATTTACAGTGGTCACATTATTATTATTTATTTATTATTTTAGTTTTTATAGTTTATTATTATTATATATTATTTTCAGATTTCAGACAGTGCACAAAATGTCAGCTAGCCTGTAGGTTTTCTGATTTACCCCTAGAGTGTATCTAGTGTCCTTTATTTACATTTTATTTATACTGCTGTTTCTTTCAGACATTTGTGGCTAACATCCTGATTGCTGTAAACCCTTACTATGACATTCCTAAACTCTACGCCCTTGAGACCATTAAAAGTTACCAGGGACGATCTTTGGGAACCCTCCCACCTCATGTTTATGCTATTGGTAAATACCTGACAAAATGGGGTTCTTGAAATTTGAAAATGAAATTTTTTTTTATGTTTTAATCTTTTTTTATTTTCATCTTCCTTTTTATCCTAGCTGATAAAGCATATCGAGACATGAAGGTGCTAAAGATGAGCCAGTCCATCATTGTTTCTGGTGAATCTGGTGCTGGAAAAACCGAAAACACCAAGTTTGTTCTCAGGTCTTAGAAATTGGCTCATATTTCATGAGTAAATGAGTTAAAGGCAAAACGTATTACATTAAAATTATGGTCATTTTTTGTTTTGAAGGTTTTGAAGTTATTTGTGATCAATGCATAGTGAATAGTTTTCTTCCTCCTACAGGTATTTAACCACATCATATGGTACTGGTCAGGATATCGATGAGAGGATTGTTGAGGGTAAGTCAATCTTGGTATACATAAGCTTCTTCATATAAACAGATCTCTGACACTTGTATAATTTTTTGCAGCAAACCCACTGCTTGAAGCATTTGGGAATGCAAAAACTGTCAGGAACAACAACAGCAGCCGTTTTGGAAAATTTGTGGAAATTCATTTTAATGAAAAGGTAGTGCATTTTTACTGTAATGTATGTAAGCTGAATTACCTTACCCATTTATCCAATTTCACTGTTGAAATCATTATTTTAAAGGTCAAAGTTTATTTAGTGACAACAGTGTTTTTGTAAAAATGTATTGCAGATAAATGTGATGATTCACACTGTATAATGTAGAGTGTGCTAAAAACAACTGAATGCCTGGGATTTGCACACATAATGTTGAAAAGCAACTAAAACTTTGAGTGACTTTTGAGGGAAAATTATTGGTTGGTTAAAAAGGATATAATAACCTATTTACTCACTTTGTATAGGAGCAAAAATGCATCACATCCCATCAAAAGTTTCAACCTAAAATCTAAGCACAAACATAATATTACAATATTGAAAAACATTAAAAAAATAATTTGGTCCGGTTTCTAAACACCAAGTTTTTTTTTTAGCAGACCCTCAGTCCAGAGGCTGTTGTGCATGATATTCCAAGAGATTAGCAAATTACCGTAATACACAAACTGTCATACTCTGCACCAACAACCATGTCAATGCTAATTTAACTTTTCACACTGTTTCTCAGGTTTAATGTATACGTCAGCTGAAGTGCTTGTTACATGTATCTACAGAATGTTATGCATTGCCTCAATTACATTAAAAATGTAATTGATGTTGTTTGTGTATGCAGAATGCAGTTGTTGGAGGATTTGTCTCACACTATTTGTTGGAGAAGTCTCGCATTTGCATGCAGAGTTCAGATGAACGCAATTATCACATATTTTACCGGCTCTGCGCTGGAGCCTCTGAAGACATCAAGAATCTTCTGCACTTAAACTCACCTGACAATTTCAGGGTAAGTCTCTTTCTCTCTGTCTTTCTTTTTCTATTTTTCTATACAAACACACACAATAGTGCCTGAAATTTCCATGGAAACACATTTAAAATGAATGAAAAATATTTCCTGTATCCTAACGCGATAACTGTATATGCTTGTGCTTAGCTTTGGAGAAAGGTTACAATTTAGCTCTGTGCTCACTCTTTATCACTCTCTATTTATGGTTTGCTTGTTAAATAACGATAAAAATAGCATTTCATTCATTCATTTATTAATTTATACATTCATGAATGTGATTTGATTGACTAACACTTCAGTGTTAGACTGAACAGTCGTGTCAGTGGTGCCACTAGATGGCATATGTGTTTAAGCTTTTAGTTTCAGCCCATCAATTTGAGAGGTGAGCCTAAAATGTACAAATGAGCCTCATCATAAGCGTCCCAACTACTATGAAACCCCTCCTGAAACCATTACATACACTGCAAAGTTTTGCAGAGTGATATTTTAACAATAAAATCACTGTCTTCATTTAGTATTTGAATCGTGGCTGCACAAGATACTTTGCAAGCAAAGAGTCGGATAAACAGATCTTGCAGAACCGGAAGAGTCCTGAGGTATGTCTCATGTCTTCAATAACTATAATATTATTTCGGCCCGCTGTGAAGAATGTATCACAAATACTACTATGGTTTTATTAAGATAAAGTTCAATTACAGTTGAAAGATATCTTACTATAAAATACTTTGTTATATTATTGTCAGGAATTTAGCATAGACTCCCATCCAAATAGTTTTAGACATGTCCAATTGCTTTCTGCACCATTTATAATATATCTGTCTGTACGTCTTTTGTGTGCCTATACGTTAGCATAGTTTTAATTTTATCGCCATGATTTTAATTGATATCCAGGTTCCATCTTTCACGCTATGTCTATATGACTATAGATTTATTTATAGCTGTGCATAAAAATAAATTTTGTGTTATTAATATAAATCAAAGGCGAAGCACATAAAGCATTTTCAGAATCTTGGTGAGGACAAAAATGTCCTCTTGTTTTCTATTAAGGCCTTCCTATATATACTTCTTATAGTGACCCTTGTCTTTTAAATGTAAATGACTCTAGGTGTTGCTATTTATTTATTATTCATTACATAGCATATAATTACTTTGTGATTATAACTGAACATCACTCTCTCTTCCCTTTCATTTAAATCCAGGACAAAAAGGTGATCCTTTGTTTCTAGGGGTTGTGCTGAATACATTATGTTGAGTTTGCTGTGAAAAGGCTGCATGCTTAAAAATACTTAGAAACATATTATCTCCTGCATGCTTCTACCTTTTTAAAGGCAGGTTTACTGTGTGGTTGTGTGCTTTATGCATGACATGTGAACCCTGATGGTTGGTTTCACTGGTTTTAGGTAGGATAGATTGCTGTCCCATTGTAAAACCAATGCACTACTTGTTATTAGACCTGAGAATGAGGTGTGTTTACATTTTTGTCTGCTTTTAAAATTGTACTTTACAATTTGCTAAATTTACCAAATTTCTTTCTATAGAAAGGACAGGACTGGATTACATTTGGCTTAGCTAGTCATAAGTCTTTAAAAAGTCTTAAAATGTCTACATTCAGAATCAGTAAATACATTTCATATTACACTAGAAAGAACCATCACTGCTTATGATCATCTGACAGAATTTCTTTTCTGTAGTTCTTGCATTATCAGAGCGAATATAGGTAGCAGCTTAAACTACAGGTAGCTGCAATGAGTACCGTATTTTCTGGACTGTAGAGCGCACCTGTATATAAGCCGCACCCGCTCTATTCTTTTTAAATTAAAAAAAAAAAAGATATACAAGCCGCACCGGACTATAAGCCGCAGATATCTATGTTGAAAAATGAGATATTTACTGCATGTACAGAGCGATTTTGTAATGAAAATGTACATGTGTGTATATATACCTGAACAGATTCTTTCAAATGTTACTTTTTAACACTGCAGCAACTTTGCTGATTAAAACAGAACAGAACCAAGAGAAAATAACCGGTATTTATTTACCGATTCACTTTAATCATCTTTGCTGAAACCCATGAAGTCTGAGTTAAACAGCTTCAGAAGCGTTCGTCACATCTATCTCCATCATGTCTCGCTCTCCGGGTCACTGTCATCCTCCGGTGAAGTTCGCTCTGAAGGTGCGCCGCTCTCTTCGCGTAACAAAACCCAGAACCCGTTGGTGATAGTGGATTCTTCCACAGCACTCCACGCTGTTAGGATCCACTGACAGATATCAGAAAAGGAGGCTTTTCGCATGCGGACGGTTTTTGTGAAAGACTTCTCACCACTTGTAACTTCTTTGTGTGGTTTTCATGATGATTTAAAAATAATTACCAGTTAGTAATTTATTGTGCGTATTCTATCTGCTAAAGAAAAAGTAGCGTAGTCTATTTTTCTTGTCATTGATTTCTTATTTTTGATTCTAATTCTGGTTAGAGCGTCCCTAGCGATGGAAGAAAAATCCACAGAATAGCTGCACCTTTGTATAAGCCTCATGGTTCAAAACCTAGGAATAAAGTAGTGGCTTCTAGTCCAGAAAATATCATAAATACAAGTTTAATAAGATATGGTGTAGTGGGAATCACTGAGAGTTTGTGAACGCCTCTGAGTAGAAAAGAAAAGAGATATGCGTGTTTGTGTGTACGTACATACATGCATTCTTAATTCAGGTTTGGGGATCTTAAATGTCATGTAAATTGGTTTAAAAAAGTTCTTTAAAAAGTCAATAAATAAATAACTTTTACAATGTTATGTTTTTATAGCAAATGAAAGTAGGTGCTCTAAAAGACCCTCAGCTGGATGATGTGGGGGATTTTAACAGGATGTGCTTGGCCATGAAGAAGATAGGCCTTGATGACACAGAGAAACTCAATCTCTTCAGAGTAGTGGCAGGAGTCCTTCACCTTGGCAATATAGACTTTGAAGAAACTGGCAGTACCTCTGGTAAATAAAATCTTTTACTTGCTTCTGTTGATGAAACAAATAAAAAAATTTTTTAAATACCTAAATATATAATTCTTTACACATGCATCCATTTTTCGACATGTGTTAAAGCCTCACAGTCTTTATAATGATAATAGAATGTGTATCTAACTCACCAAATAGAGACATTAGATTATACTGGCGCCGGTGTTACTGACCAGAACACTGCTGTTTTCCTCATTCAGATAATCAGCTGTTGTTAGACACATGCACACATACACACCTTCACCCACTCATCTAACACTTCACCTTGACGAGGCTCATTAGTGTGCATGTTTTTGTCATTATTGCCAGACAGCATCAGCATTATTTTTAAAAAGGCATTCTACATTATTTTAACAAGCTGATTTAAAAATAAATAACTAAATGCTGATATTTAGTTTTGTCTTGTTTTTATATGCTCAGAGGAGAGATAAAAGCTGCTATTTAAAATTGTGTTCTATAATTTCATTATTTTATTTCATTCTGTCTACTTGTTGCACTAACTCTTTTTCTATGTTGGCTGGCAGGTGGCTGTATTTTGAAGAACCAGTCAAATCAGACTCTGCAGAACTGCGCTGAGCTTCTTGGACTGGACCAGGATGACCTAAGAGTCAGCCTCACCACTAGGGTCATGCTCACCACTTCAGGGGGCACAAAAGGCACAGTCATTAAGTATGAATTCCTTTATTTTCATGCACACACAAACACACACATGCACACAGTCCTTTTTGTCTGTTTGCTTCAAAAGTCACCATAGTGGTATCATCTGCGTCCTATTTTCTCATACCCGCTGACCTCTTCAAATAATTGATCACATCTATCCATCAAACCTCCTCTGTTGCCTTCTGCCTACCAGCTGCATGTCTAACATCAATTATAATATTTGCTCAATCTCTCTTCTGCACATGCCCAAACCATCTCAATCTGGCCTCCAGAAACGTCTAGCATGAGCTGTTTATCTGATGTAAACTTTCCTAATCTTGTACAATGTCATAATTACCAAAAAATAGCTTACCCGGAAAAAGATTTAGAGCATTACTTAATTGTATTAGGCTTGCTATGAATAAATAAAAAAATAGTTCTCAGTCCTTCCCTAAGAGTGCAGTAATTGGTTTACAAAATTTTTGAACCTTTAAATGTCGTTCATGTCTCTGTGTGGCATAAGTTTTCTTCTCCTGGTGCATCTTGACATCCACACTGCTTATTAATAACTTTTTATTTTAAAATGACCCTGACTTTTTTTTTGTTGGCTTGCAAACAGGTTATAATGTCTTTCTAAACATGATGTTATTGTGGTAATTTTTAAAATTCTATCTGAAAAATGTATATTTTACCCTTCCAAGCAGTTTCACATATAACATTAATTAGATCTTTCGTCTTGTAACCAGGTCATATCTCTGAAAAACATGTTTGCATATCTTTTTTTTAATATAATCTAGTAAGTATCTTCCATGCAAGCAGTTACTCAGCAGCAGATCCAAAAGCAAGCTGATTTTTGCGTTTTGATTTTCTGAAGTGCCCGTTTGCATTAACGTACTTCAAATAACAAGCGGTGGTGTGCTGTATCCTGTGCTGAGAGCTCCACTCTAACCTAACAGACTCCTGCAGCATATTCATCACAGCTCACACCCCTGTGAAGTGAATGTCTTCCAGCATTACCTTTCATCATTTTATCCTGATTCACATGTTCTTATGAAATCCTCCTGTAATGTCAGCCTTTTCAGATGGGAGGTGTAATCACTACCAGAAGTCAAATTAGCCAAAAGTTAGTATGTCCTTTTGTTTGACTTTATTGGAATAGTAGATGTTTTAAAGACTCATAGTATATTTAACCCCAATTATGGCACACTTTCATTAGTCACAATGGAGAGCTGAAGTATCTGTGGCACCCTGTGCCCATCCAGTGTATGCTAGCGGAGTGAGAGTAGGATGTGGATTTTGAAATTTGAAAAACAAGAGCGTTGTGATTTTATGTTGCTCTAAGCACACTCCAGTAACGTTCCATCACAAGATCATGTTAACGTTACACAGTATGAGCAAATTTATAAATTGCAGACAAAAGATTGAGGTCAAATACTATTTATTTGTAATAAAATATTTATAATGGAGCAGTAATAAAGCACTGAATTGTCTGAAAGTAATTATTATTTCTTATTTATTGGATAAACTTTAATTTATTCAAATGTATAAAATGTTTAACATTGTCAAAGCTACAACAATCAATTAATAATCAATTAAAAGTTCTCAAAGACAATAATGATTTATTTATGAACCCGTTTTTAATTATTTAATTGACAATCAATTTAATTTGATAATTTTAGATTTGCTGGCTTAATAAACTTGGCAGTTTTGGGGTTTTTTGGAGGAGGGAGGGGTCACTTGCCGACGCATCATGCCACGGTTCTGGCTTTCAATACTCAGCATGTATTTTACTAAAGTAGGTCTTGTTGATTGCAGCTTCATATAATAATGACCATGATCATAATGATAAACAGTGAAATTAATAGTTACCTGATATATTTTTTAAGCACAGTGAATAAAAATCATAGATTAAGTGAATGTGAATAAGAAAAGGCAAATTTCTAGGCACAAAACAATAGGCAAAACAACCATGTAATGTTATATCTTTAGTGATGATCTCACAAACAGTGCAAATGTTATAACTTATATAAATAGTTGAGAGAAAACAAGTTTTTAAATATGTATATTTCCAATAATGTCAAATTTCAATTGTCAAAAATATGTCCACCAAGCTCGATTGAGCCAACGCTGCGTTTAGCCACTCCACACCGTTGTTTTCACCTGCGGTCACAAAAGTCGTACAAAATATCTTTTAAATATCTTGTACCACATAAAAATCAATTTGAGATCAGTAACCACAACCAGAATTAATATTAATATTAAATATTAAATTTCACCAGATTATAAGGTGCACTGTCAATTTTGTTGAAAATGAAAGGATTTTAAGTGTGCCAGAAAATACAGTAAGCGGATAAGACAGTTGGTGAAGAGAGAGAGAAAGTCCAAAACCCCACAGTCCGAAAAAAGACTCCAAAAACATTTACATTAGGTTGATAGGTGATTCTAAATTGCCTGTGTGAGTGACTGGTTGTTTGTCTATCTGTGGCCCTGCAATGGAATGGCGACCAGCCCTGAGTGTATCCCTGCCTCTCGCTCTATGTCCGCTGGGATAGGCTCCAGCAAACCCTTGTGACACAGGTAAAAAGATGAACGAATGAATGAATGAATATGCAAGAACTATGACAATATTTGCATTCCTTTCCATTAGAACTGCTTTATTGGGTTGTAAGTCCCTAGATAACTTTACTCCATTATAACTTTAATTTCGGTCTCAGGAGGTGAAATTAGAAAGTCAGTAGAAGAACAGATTTTTATCCTAGTGTCACATAATCTTTCTGTTCATATTAACATTTAACAAAAATGTCTAATTGTACTATCCTCATCTTATTTTTGTGTAAAAAATAAGATCTTATTCTTCACTTGTAATCTGCACTTGAAGTGGCAGATAGGTGAAGAATCTAAAGTGACATATTGATTAGTTTACATGAACAGGAATTCTGGCCCAGTTTTTGACTCCTCCATGGCCCACATTACTGTTCCCCAGGGTGCCCCTGAAGGTAGAGCAGGCCAACAACGCACGTGATGCCCTAGCCAAGGCCATTTACAGCCGGCTCTTCGATCATGTGGTCACACGGGTCAACCGGTGCTTCCCCTTTGAAACTTCCTCTAACTTCATTGGAGTACTCGATATTGCTGGATTTGGTACGTACACAACAATGATGTTATTTGTATGTTTAGTTAACATTATATCTAATTATCTTTACGCTATTTGTTCTTCTTAATGATTTTAATTTTAAATGATTCAGTGTTTGACTTTGTTTACCACTAGAGTATTTTGAACACAACAGCTTTGAGCAGTTCTGCATCAACTACTGTAATGAAAAGCTGCAGCAATTTTTCAATGAGCGCATACTGAAAGAGGTGACAGTCAATATATATTTTCAAATACTTGAGTATGGTTAAATAAAGGTAAATAAAGATAAACAATAAACGTAAATAACATTGCTATTCTTTTGCTTTTTAAGGAACAAGAATTATATCAGAAAGAAGGCTTGGGAGTTAATGAAGTTCATTATGTTGATAATCAGGACTGCATAGGTCAGTACTGTTCAGCTTGTTTATGCTTTTCACCTTTCACCTACAATATATCATGCATTATATATAAACTGGCAGAACTCTCTCTCTCTCTCTCTCTCTCTCTCTCTCTCTCTCTCATATATATATGTTTGTGTGTGTGTGTTATACATACAAAACACATCCATAATGTAGCTGCACATCTTTTAAACAGATGCTTGAACAATGGGTAATAACGTATACTTATAAAATTGCTTTCCTAACGCTGTAGCATGCTGTAAAGTAACAGGCTCTGCCAATCCCAAAAGTGGATTTTATCAAACACACAAACACTACTCTATAGTTCACAGTAACTGTCATGTAGAGACTTGTCATTGGTTTAGCAAAGAATAGAATATTAAGAACATTTTCACCATGCCTAGAAAGCAGCTCTGCATAATTTGACAAATCGCTTTCAGGCTGTTTCCATTCAGTGACTCGGGCCATGCTAATGCTTGCCTTAATAATGCATCCTATTGCACATCCCGGTGACTTGCAAATAGACACAGGTATGAGGGGTGGACTTTACTCTTATTTCTTCTCATCAGTAAGCTTTCATTTAAGCACAGGTGTCTGCTCATGCAAATACATGTGTCTGGTCCTCAGTCCCCCACATATATTGCTAATGAATAATGCACCTCATGGATACCCTTGTGCTGAATACCAGATATAGCCAGGCACTACTTTCCTTCATTCCATTAAAATTGTTTGGGATGGGCATGTTCTGGATAGTAGTCGCTCAGCTGGGTCATCGTATGTTAATGCAGCATGCTGTAATTTATAATGTTGTTTTTATTCCTTTTTGTAGACCTTATTGAGGCAAAACTGGTAGGAATTCTGGACATACTTGATGAAGAGAACCGGCTACCCCAACCCAGTGACCAGCATTTTGCTGAGGCTGTACACACAAAGCACAAAGATCACTTCCGCCTCACGGTTAACTACAGCCTGTTTTTTTATGTTTTCAAACATATAATCTGATGTTAAAATCTGCAAAAATATAATTTGAATATTAAGTTCTTAATTGTAATCTATCTATTCATCCATCCATATTTTTTTTGTAGATTCCAAGAAAGTCCAAACTAACAATCCACAGGAATCTTAGAGATGATGAAGGATTTATTGTTAGACACTTTGCAGGAGCTGTGTGCTATGAGACTGTATGTACACTTTGTATACAATATACCATATATATTGTTCATAGATTTGTCTCATTTAAGTTATTTAGTTTTGAACCTGGGTTAAAGCATTGAAAATTGTTTTTCTTAGTTTGATTCTGATTGTGTATGTGTTTGAACAGACCCGTTTTGTGGAGAAAAATAATGATGCCCTCCACATGTCCTTGGAGTGCCTTGTGTGCGAGTCAAAAGACAAGTTTGTTCGAGATCTCTTTGAAAACAACTCGAACGCTAAGGACTCTAAGCAGAAGGCTGGCAAACTCAGTTTCATAAGCGTAGGAAACAAGTTCAAGGTGACCCTGCTTTTTAGACTCTCAGGAAAAGACCAGGTTTACATATAAGACTATAGATGGATTATTTTGTTGTTCACAAATGCAAACAAAGTTTCTACCTTGCTTTGTACTTCATTTGTATAACCTTTTCTGGGTGACTGCGATAACTCGAACTCCTAACTGTTTATTTGGTTCTCTCTCTTTTTTCCCCTCTGTCCATTTTCTCTCCTTCTTCTTACCCCTAGAACCTTTCCTGTTTTTTCTTTTATCTTCATCCTTGAGAAAACATTTGTATAATATAAAAATAACAATAGAATGGCAGAACAAGAAGATAATGGAGAAAAGCTAAAACTTTTATTTGGGTAAGACTGGCCTTTGAAACTGAAACCCAGCAAGAGGTGTAGCTTACCATGTCTCACACTGTCAACACGTTTGAACCCGGACACACACACTGCCCACCTCCACCGTCTTTCTGTTCTCACGTGTTTCTGTTACCCATTTGTTTGTGTAAGATTTTGATGGTGTCTGCACTATAGTAATGAATTCCCAGTTCTAATGTCATTCATTCATCATCATGACCTTAAAGAAACTGTATTAGTACACCTATTCATACAACACAACCTAGATTTGTTTCAGTATATTTCTCACATACTATCTTGCTCTCATTATATGCAGTGCACATTTAAGTTGATTTCTAACATAATGCATGTTTTCCTCTCGATTTATATGCCTCTTTTACTTATGATCTTTTTATTGTTACAAATTTCATCCTGAGTTCTTTTCCTTTTTATTTTTGTCTAACGTTTTAGACTCAGTTAATACTTCTTCTAGAAAAGCTTCGCAGCACAGTGAGTATATGTTATCCTTCCATTAACTGACTTGTCTCCAGTCAATGGCAGGACATGTGTTTACAATGTTTACTTTGCTGTTAAGACTGGCTCAAACATGGGGGATGGGGGGGTCCTAGTCCACTTCAAAAGAAAATAATTTTCTTACAAATAAAACTTACCAATTACACACACTGCATAAACTATTATTTGCCTGATGTTTACAAAGGGTTCCAGCTTCATCCGCTGTGTGAAGCCAAATCTTAAGATGGTGAGCCACCAGTTTGAAGGAGCTCAGATTCTGTCTCAGCTGCAGTGTTCTGGTAAGAGGGTCTATGTATCTAGATGTGTGTATTGTGTGTTTGTTTTGATTTGCTTCTAGTTGGACTTTAACACACTGTTGCTTTTTTTTTAATTGTCTCTGATATAATATAAACAAATAAATTAATTAAATTATAATGTGAAAAACAGTCAAAAATAAAAGCATTTTTCCTTTTATTCCCATGATGGTCTGAGTTATGTGGTATTTCTTGGCACGTCCAAGTACTAACTAGGGCTAATTTTCACAGGAACTTATAAGTAGATTTGCAAAAGCACAAGCTTCCAGATTTAATATCTGAAAATTGTTGGCATGCTTCATTATAACATGAGCAAACAATATAAGAAACCAAACATTTTATGCAAACTGTATTTGATCCTTGCTATGATGTGATTGCCAACCAGCACATTTGTTTTTTTTTCTGTGATAATCCTAGGAATGGTTTCAGTACTGGATCTAATGCAGGGTGGGTTTCCTTCCCGAGCTCCTTTCCATGAGCTATACAATATGTATAAGCAATACCTGCCAGGCAAACTTGCCAGACTCGACCCTCGCCTCTTCTGTAAGGTAAGTTAATGCTATATTTGCGCCCCTCCCCACCCCCCAAACAAGAACTTTCTGTACTTTACATTTTTCACTTTTTTATGCAGGCTCTGTTCAAAGCGCTGGGGCTTAATGATAGTGATTACAAGTTTGGACTGACAAAGGTGTTTTTTCGCCCAGGAAAGGTGAGCGTTCTGTTTTTAAATTGTGAAAAATAGATGAAATATAATAGACTGCTGTATTAACACAATGTGATGTGACTGCCGTGCATCTCAGTTTGCAGAGTTTGACCAAATTATGAGGTCTGACCCAGAGCACTTGGCAGAGCTGGTCCAGCGTGTCAACAAGTGGCTGGTGTGCAGCCGCTGGAAAAAGGTCCAATGGTGTGGATTGTCTGTCATTAAATGTGAGTGTTGTCTCTCGCTGTCTCTTTTAGCAAAACAATAAATTGCATTTGCTGGTCATGTACTATTGTTGATATAAACAAGCATTCATATGCTTATATATTCACACATACACATATACATATAT
>JAOTRA010000002.1:5313981-5325844 GCA_026260255.1 Pseudolaguvia tuberculata | reverse complement strand
GGAACAAACTCATCATTCATTCTGTAAAGCTGCTTTGAGGCAATAGCTATTGTAAAAAGCGCTATACAAATAAAATTCAATTGAATTGAATTGTTACATACATTGGGTTTAGGGCAAACTTTGATTGTCTGGGAAGGAGGAGGCTGACTGGAATGCGGTAAAAGTGGGGAGGACACCAGGTAGATGAGTTGTGAGACATATAATCTGGGGTTCAGAGGGCGCATGGCTAACAGGAATAGCAGCCTGACTGCGCATGGATTGATGACCTTGATGCTCATTAACAGACCAACAAACCTGCACCGGCTAATGAAGGCCTGAAAGTGAGACCAAATTGCATTAGTGAGACCAAAAGGCACAAACAGGTACTTGTAGTGGCCTGATGGTGGTCTTTAATCTCAACCAGAATAGCATGAACCCACCAGTCTGTCAGCTCTGTTCTGTGGTGGAGAACCAGGATGCACTGCTTGGCTCTCACCAACAGGATCTCTAACAGGTGAACCAACCCCTGAGGGCCATTACTCCTTAAACATGCTAATTTCCCGCATTAGTGAACTCCAGACAACCAACAACACCACAGTCATGCATACGGAACCTCACCTACCTGCCCCACCTACTTATGGTTCTACTAATGGTCCTTCTCGAACCTGCTATTGTTCCTTTTCCAGTGCTTGCTATGGAACTTCAATCATCTGCTTTCCCCTCCAAATGGTTTAGGGTGACATAAGTAATCATCCTTCTTACTGGCAAGGCATAGGAGTATGCTACCACCTCGTGGGACATGGACATCATCTGCTGATCAGACTATGCCTTCTTCACTAGAGAGGTGCGACGAACTTTTGATCAGTCGTTGGAAGGGTGTCAGGCTGCTTGATAACATCTGCAGCTATGACAAGGTTCTTGCTCTACATTTGACTACGTTATTGAGTACCCTGGCCACCTCATGTATGTGGAATAAATGCGCTTTTTTTCTTTAAAACATGAATGACGAAATGCAAAATGAAGTGATATCTCAAGACCTACCCGAGCAGTTACAGGACAGCCAAGTCAACTATAGTTTCAGTCAGCGAAGCAGGAGTCATAACCCCAGAAATCATAGTTTCAGTTAGCGAAGCAGGAGTCATAATCCCACCTGAGCCCATGCATGTGAATCGCAGACAGATCTCCACTAAGAAATGGCTCTGTTGCTACAGGGAGAGGACTTGCTTCTACTGCGGCCAGGCTGTACATCTTTGGCAGAAGTGCCCAGTAAATGAAATTGTCCTCTAGTGAGGTTGAGGGCAGCAGGGGACTGCGATGCAAGTATTCCCTCAACAATCAGATCTTGCCTGGATGTTCTTCATGACTCTCAACCCTTGCACCACCCCCTTTCAAGTTTTCAATGGCAACCGCCTTGCATCTATTACGCATTAGACTAGCCCAGTGCAGCTAGGAGTCTGTGGCAACCACACTGAGTGGCTCTAATTTCTGGTCATGACCAACTTGCCACAACGCCTGTAATAACTGGGTCAAGAACACAATCCTCGAATCTCCCTGCCCCTAGTGTTGTGTCGTCCTTGCCTAAGGAAGAGAAAACCGTTTTGGAGCCGAAGGAGTAGTAGCAGGCATTTCACTTTGGGAAAGTCATAAAGACAAGCATCAACTGAAAAGCATTAATATAAAAACTCAGTAGAACATCACCAGGAAAAAGAAAGTCTGTCTGTCAGTCCATTATTGAGTGCGAGGAAAGTAAATTTTTCCAATTACTTTTAGTCCTAAAAATTATGTGCATAAATTCCTAGACAGATAACTTGGAATGTAAATTATCTGAAAAAATATAATATTAGGTAGATAACACATTCTTCTTCTACCTTCGGCTGATCCCGTTAGGGGTCGCCCTAGTGGATTGATTGCTGTACAGAGTACATCTGCCTCTTGCATATCTTTCCTCACCACATCCATACCTCCTACTTGGTCTTACTTTTTCCACCTGCCCTGCGCTTCCATCCTCAGCATTATTCTACCAATATTCTGCATGTCGCTCCTCTGTACCTGTCCAAACTTCTCAACCTAGTCTCCCTCACCTTGTCTCAAAAACATTCTACATGTGCCGTCCCTCTAATAAACTCATTTCTAATCCTGTCCATCCTCGTCACTCCCAATGAAAATCACAAAAATTTCAACTGCCACCTCCAGCTCTGCTTCTTGTCTTTTTGACAACAAATTAGTCAGATAAAAATTTCTGACAAAATTTTTACGGCTTACATGTACCTCCCAATTTTAAACATATGACTATTGTCAGTCCATTTTAATTTAATAATAACACAAGCACACACTGTCACAGCAATGCTCCATGCCACTATAAACACTAATACTTGTGTTTCACACACATTATCTTTTGGCTTTAGATACATTATCTTCACTTGGGTGAACAGAATTATTTGTAATTATTAGAATAATGAAAATAATATCATATTCAGGAAGACTTCCATTCATTCATTAATCTTCACTTTAATCTCCAATTCAGGGTCATGGGGGTCTTCTGGAGCAGCACACATAGGGTCAGTACGTGTCACCAGTCCAACACAGGACCAGGAAGACTTCTAATTATCTATGTTATACAACTGAGCAATTGGACACTCACACACACACATTCACTCCTATGGGCAATTTTAGAATCACCAGTCAATCTAATGTACATGTTTTTGGACTGTGGCATGAAACTCAAGTACCCAAAGGAAACACAAGCACGGGGAGAACATGCAAACTCACAAAAAGACCCTTTGGCCGAGAATCACACTTCTTGTTGTGAGGTGACCATGCTGAACAATATGCCTCTGCGCCGTTGCACATTGTTTATTTCAGAAACAAAATGCAAAATGCCTGCGATAGACTGGCAACCCGTCCAAGGTGTACCCCCGCGTCTCGCCCTATGTGAGCTGGGATGAACACCAGCAGACCCCTGTGACCCTGAATTAGGGAATAAGTGGGTAAGAAGACGAATGCAAAATGCAATTCCACCAACTTTAAAAATAATACACCTTTAACATAAACAGCATGTAAAAATTTAATATTCTAAAATGAAAGAATGAATGACAGGACTGGTTAGAATAAGACTGAATAAGACTCACATGATTGTACGTGCTTGCCCTCTGATGGTTAGATATGGTGATGTCTAACATGAGAATTGTCAAAAAGCTGTAAAATTATATTTTTCGTGACAATGCCATGCATTGAGTTGATTTTCTAGGTGATGTGATCTAACCAGCCACTTCATCAATAGTATACATTTCCCAAATAGATTATTGCCACTTAAATAACCAGAACGCCCACACGGAGATGTTTGAAGATGAAGTATATTGTATATTTATAGTTTTATCCTCTGAAAAACAGCATACACTGCAACCTGTAATCAATAATTTATTGTATGTCCCTTACAGTCCTGTTTTTTTGCTATTAACCAAGCTTTTTATACATTAAAAATACGGTATAAGTACCACATACTTAGTTAAACTGACCAAATAATTTACACAATTTAAACAATAGATTATCAGTTATTAATTAATTAATTGATTGATTTGTTAAGATGGTAGATGACACCATCTTAAAACCATACTGAGGGCTTGTCAAGAAGTCTGATTCAATTCTTGACCACAATAAAATCACCTATCGACATAGGCGCAACAGTATATGATTAAGGGTATATGCATATGTGTTTAAAGGTGCTGTTTTTGATTTAGTCCCATATTTACTGCTTTAACAACTCCCACACCTAAAGTCCTTTCCAATAGATTGTATAAAGTATAAAATAAAGATTGTCTTTTGAGATTTTACTATTTAGACAGGAGTCAGTTTAGTTTGGATAAGGAACACTATGCTGGTAATGTGATTACAAATGGCTGTAGAATGTACTAAAGCCTACTTTCAGCCTCATTTTTACATTTGTCTTACCAACATACCAGTTTATTTACAATTTTATAATTTCTAATTTTATTTCCTACCAGATGAAATGTTTGATTAAGGTGTTGATGACTACTGCATGTCATCAAAACAGACGAATTAATGATTGAGTTCTTTGCAGATTACTTTCGATAAACTATTTCATTTTTTTAAATATATGCTGCCATATTAAAGGACAATAAATGTACATAATGTTTTAGTGGGTAATTTAGAACTAAAGGCTATATAAAAAACAACTGCCAATGACCCCATTGCATTTGCATGGTCTTATCAGAGAAGTGAAGCAGAGCTGCTGTTATCTGTGTGTTTATACACACACACACACACACACACACTCTGGCTTGTTTCTTGCTGCAGACATGAGAGACAGGACATGCTAAGCAGACCACAAGCAATGGCCAGGCATCAGTTTGAAGGCGGCAGTTCTACAAGAAAACACATATACTGGACGAGGGTTTCACCTACAAGGTAAGTCCTTTTCTAGAATGTCCTGCTGCTACCATGAAACATATTTGTTTAGGTTATGAACTAGCTAGACTTACTAACATCTGTGGCTACTGCTTCCTGTTGAATTCCTTTCTTTAATTTAATGATTGAAATGATTTCTGCTTGTGAAGTAGTTTACCACATGAGGAATGGCGTAAGCTGTTAAGACGATTTATATATTTGCCTAGCTAATATTGTGTCCCTCTCTGTGACCAGTTGCTGTAGTTGTTACTCCATGTTTGGAAAATATTATCTTTACTGTGCATTCACACCACACTTAAATATTATTCACTTCTTACGAAGCAACTACTGAGGGCCCTTGAGCAAGGCTCAGTACAAAAAGAGGTCAAAATGAAAGACGCTCTGACGCGTCTGCTAAATTCTGTGAATATTAATGTCTAAATGTGTAAAAGTCACACATTTGGAGATGTATTTAATTTTATTTAGTGTGTTTTAATGTTGCTAATCTTTTATGTTTTTAGCAGCAGTTATTCCAGTATGAGTGGAGAAAGTTTGGGGACATGCGTATTGGCCATTTGGTTAATTCTAATGCTACTAGATTCAGCCCTTGGTCAGAATATAGCAGAGGAGCCCTGCTCAGTCCAAATCCTTGTCCCAGGACTTAAAGGTACACTACAATCCAACACAACATATTACATAACTCTAAAACACCACTAGAAGCATTAGAAGAATAACTCATAGTCAGTTTGTGTGTAAGATTAAATTGTACCATTCAGATACCACAGGAATAGAGTATCATTAGCTTTGGCAGAATATGTATGTGGTGCAATCAGGAATTGTGGCTGCGCTAATGCTTAGATTCTGTATGCATAATATGATACAGTTACAGTTTGGCATTTGGCAGGCGCTATTATCCAGAGCGACTTACTTAAGGGTCCACAGTGGTTGCTTGTTGGAGGTGGGAATCGAACCCCGGTCTTTCTGGTCCAACATCCGATTCCACGACCAAGCTCCCCTGGCAGGGCCCCTTTGCAGTGCCCCAACCTATAATTTGAAAAAAAGGAAAGATGTTCTGAAAAAATGTGTCTGCTACATGCTTTAAATATATATTTTTCCAAGTAATGTGTGTAAGTGTTTCTTTCAGGGGAAATAGGAGAGAAGGGGGAGAAAGGGGCACCTGGGAGACCTGGTAGAGTGGGACCTCCTGGAGAGACCGGTACTGTATTGTTAATAAGATTTTATTATATCTCATTTGATGTACCATGTGATAATACGTTTCCACTGACTTTTCAAAGGTCAGCCTACTGCAAAGGCTAGAATCCAGGAATTATGTACCACAGCGTTTAATGCTATTTCATTCATTCATCTTCTTGCCCGCTTATTCCTGAATCCGGGGTCATAATGCTATTTAAGTAATTATAATTACTGAGTTACTTATATGTGTACATTTATCCAAACTGCAGGCAACATTAATCTTATCTGAAGAAACACATACTTGAAATACGATGCTGAAAAGTTTGGTTTGCTATCTTACAGGACCTTCTGGAATTAAAGGACAAAAAGGTATTATGGGACGGTATGGAAAAATGGGTCCTCCTGGATTAAAAGGTGATATAGGCAAACAAATTCAAACAGTTATTGTTTTGTAAGACACTCTCAACACAATTTCTTACAATGGGTTATAGGGTTAAAAGGTGATATGGGAGAGCCAGGATTCAAAGGTGAAAATGGAGAGCCAGGTAACAAATTTATTTGATCCTTAATTTAAATATATGAGTGTGTAGAAAATTTTGCTTACTTAAATGTCTGTTGCACCAGGGCTTCCATGCGAGTGTGGTCCCTTGCGAAAGATGATTGGGGAAATGGATAATCAAGTGGCACAATTAAGCAGTGAACTGAAGTTCATTAAAAATGGTATGTACTTTTATAAATGCTTTATAAATGCACATATGCCACACACCAGGGTAAATTATACATGCACATATGCCACACACTAGGGTAAATTTTATTGTTAACACATTTTTTGCAGTTGATGATAGTATGTTTTTTAAATTTTTAAATTTTTTTTATTTTATCAGTTACAAAAATAACCAAAATTTAAGAAGAAATTGTCTTTCTAGGTACATGGTATTTTTGTATATACTGGGTGTTTTAGTGTGGTTACAGAAATACTAGTGCTCACTTTTCAGCACTGCCCTCCCCTGCAGCTGTTGCTGGCATTAAAGAGACGGATTCCAAGGTGTACCTGCTGGTTAAGGAGGAGAAGCGATTCAGAGATGCCGAGCTCTACTGCCAAGGCAGAGGTGGGCACCTGGCCATGCCTAAAGACGCCAGTGCAAACAGGGCCATTGCTGGCTACATAACAGAAGCTGGCCTTAGCAGAGTGTATATTGGAATTAACGACCTAGAGCATGAGGGGCATTTTGTCTATGTGGGGCACTCACCTATGAGCACCTTTACTAACTGGCGAGCAGGGGAGCCTAACAACGCTTATGATGATGAAGATTGTGTCGAACTTGTTTCCTCGGGAGAGTGGGTAGATGTGGCCTGCTCTCTAACCATGTACTTTGTGTGTGAGTTTGATAAAGACCAGATTTAAAAACTATTGTTTTAAAAGGGGGATTATATATATAACATTCAATATATTCTTAAAACATGTTTTAAAAAGCGGTGTCTGTGACGGTGTCGGTGTTGTTGCTTTTTATTAAGTTCTATTTTGCATTTGTATATATTAAGCCATAAATAAAGCTATATCAGTTACGTTTGGTGTGAACAATGTAGTGTGTAATAACTTGCTGCCATGCTGCCCTCTAGCGGTCATATCTAATAACAGCATTTCACTGGTCTTATGATTTCAACTATTAAACTATGATCGAAACTATTAAATACATTTATTATAAAACATTAGATGGAAATGGAAAGAAAATCTACTTACAGGAAAGTATATTTAATTAGTTACTTTCCACCTATGGTTTCAATATATTTCAGAAAAATCTGAAAAAGTATTCCAGTGATATAAACATAATTAACAGATTATTAACAAATTAAGCAGAAAGACATAACTATGTAGGAATATGATATCCATGCATCATTATAGGAAGACTCATAGCATGCTTTCAGAAATTGTCTGCTTTCTCAATCAATACACTTCTGTAAATGAATTATGGTGTCTTGTGTGACCACTACAACGCTAGACTGACCTCATGCTTATGAAGAAGCTGTAAAGTAAAGAAAACAAATCTATTGACAATACGGCATAGCCTTGGGTGAAATAAATGCTGTGTATTTATATTAGTGTGTGTAATAAATGTGGATTAACATTGTTTATCACTTGTTGTTCTCTTTAAAGAGGTTTTAAATGCTGATTAGACTTCCTTGAGTCTTTTGATGGCTCAGAGTATTTTACATAATTTCTCCAACTTAATTTATGGGGCTGGCTTTAACCAAGCGTGATATGATTTCTTTCTGTGATCATTATTGATTTTGTATAATGATCCAGCAGTACTTATGGACATCTTTTATGTTTCAATGCCTGAATCACAATTAAGAAAGCATGCACATTAAAAGTTCAAAGTAGTAGAAATATGCAAAATCTTAAAATGAATGACAGCTCAATATGTCCAGCGGATGCTCAGTAGGGAGCTGTTCATTTTGTCTCTATCATGGATTTGACCTGAGGTTCACAGCCGAATAATTGTCCTGGCACACTGGAGGAAACATGTTAATGAGCCGTGCACCATAAAGTGAGTTTTAATTTCATTGTTTCCCTGTTGGAATGTTATAATGGCCAACCCTGAAGCCAAAGTGAAGTGGAACTTCAAATCAGAACATCATTTGCTGTTTTCATGCTTCCACTAAACACAACAGTTTAATTCACATTTTAGATGATATGACAAATAACGTGTCTAAAATTCGCCTATATGTGCAGTTTATTAACTAGCAAACAGTAGACAGTTTCTGTAGTTGTGAACTTGTTGACATTCATACAGAGATAAATGTCAACAAGTAAATGGGTATAATATTCATAGAATAAGTATAAATATATATTAATTCAAAGGTGGTGTACTGGCGTATTGGCTAGAATGGTCTCCTCACAGTAGGAAGGTTCGATTCCCAGGCCAGGGTTCTTTCTGTGCTGAGTTTGCATGTTCTCCGGTGGTTGCGTAGGTTTTCTCCGGGTACTCTGGTTTCTTTCTACAGTCCAAACCAGGTTTTCTCAGTCGTTGTCAAGCCAGGTTTTCTCAGTCCTGGTTCTGAAGCACTACTACATTGTAGTTGTTGGTGTTTTTCTTATTTTAAAGTCAATTTACTGTCTAACTGAATAAGCAGCAGTTTCTTAACTCTAAACAAGTTTAACATATGATAATCTTATGATGTTAAATGTACAGCAACTGCTGTATTAACAGATTAGGGTTAGTTTTTTTTTCAGGGAAAATGTCAATAATTATGACTATTCCTGTACCCTGCACTCACATTTATTATGGTTGTTGTATTTGATGAGGTTACTGGAAGCATGGATCGATTTGATTCAATTTCATTTCATTTACATAGCACTTTACAAAATAGACATTGCGACAAAGCAGCTTTACAGAAATTCCATGTTAGCTTACAGCATAAAAAAGAAAATGAATAGGAATAAACATTATGACATTAACGTAAATATGTTTAGATAAAGTGATCATGTTACTGCCCCAATTCTCACTTTATCAAAATCTAACTTAAACTTTGTTTATCCAGCTAATTAGCCATATAGAAAATCATATATTGACAAGATTTTTGTTCTTTCCTGTTCATTTTCCAGTCAGTACAATCAACGACAGAAGTACTCTCAGACAGGAAGATTCTCTTCATCAATCACTGTCTCTAGGTGGCTTTGAGCTCTTCTAAGCTCCAACTCGATCAGGTAGTCTCAAAGCTCTAAGCGTGCTACACTTGATCAAGTGCAACCGACTTTTCGGGCTGAGCACTTTTGTCGAGGGAGCACCCTGAAACCCTCTTTCACTCCTAGACAATGAGGATAAATTGGTTTGTGATAGAGTTGCGGGTGTAACTGTGTGCTCTGCGGTATAGGACAGTCCAAACTAAGATAAGACCTCACAAATAGGAATTGCAGAAATAGTGCTCTCTCAGCAGTATGAGGTTTGGGACTGCTTTGTGGAAGTGTGTGTGACATCTGTTTATTATAAACATGAAAAATGAAGGCATTGTGGTCGTACCTTAGGTGTTGCTCTAATAGACTCCTCATGCATCATCAATTTGATTGAGAAGAGGAAATAATTTGGAGAAAGTGGCAAATTATCTTTGGTAGGATGAAAAGGGAAAAGCCATCAAAGTCTCATTAAACTGTCATTAATTGCAATGGTCTGGTTACATTATCTGTCTACATTTACCTAGATTAATTTGGTATAGAAAATACATATTTATGTAGACTATTTAGAGTTTAATATATTCTTTTGGAATCTTCTGTAATTCTGTGCAATTACTTTTTTTTTTTTTTTTTACAGACGAGTAAGTTGCAATACCACAGCACCTTGTTACACATGTTTTAAGCTTTTAGGTACAGTGAACTTTTTTGCATGGCTAGCATATTAAAGCTTGCAAATTGGAGATTATATATTGCACCTACAATAATATGTCTAATGTATTAATATGGGCGGCGTGGTGGTGTAGTGGTTAGCACAGTCGCCTCACAACAAGGTCTCGGGTTTGATTCCCGAGCCGGGTGTAAGGGTTTCCTCAGAGTACTCCGGTTTCCTACAGTCCATTGATTGGTGATTCTAAGTTGTCCATAGGAGTGAATAGGCATATGAATGGTTGTTTGTGTTACCCTGCGATGGGCAGACGACCCGTCCAGGGTGTACCCCCAATTCTCGCTCAATGTGCGATTGGATAGGCATTTCCGTGACCCTGAATTAGGGAATAAGCGGGAGAAGATGAATGAATGAATGAATGTATTCTGTGATAAGTTTCTGTGAAACATACAGTACCTACCATACACATCAGAATGGTTTTGTCATCCACCAGAGGGAGACAGCATCTTGTCTCTTGCTTCTCTTGTTTTCCCCACCAATCACACCTTGCATGCATTTCTTTCTTTCTAAAGACTCTTACATCATCCAATGATGTCATGTGTTGGGGAGATATTAAGTCTGTTATCAACATTTTGCTGCCTAGCTAATATTACTAAAAGTAAGTGGATGTTTTCCAATGGTATGGTAAAACATTTATGAATATTTATATTCAGGTATTGGATTCTGAATATTTGTAATGCTCAGCAGCACTAGTTTAATGGTTTAAAAAACTGGCCACTGAGAAAGCATTTTCTTATTGCTATTCAAAAAACTTATTTACTAAACTAGAAATATATGAAAAAATAAATATTGTTTCTTTCCTCTTCTTTTTAACAATTTTTTTGTTCATGTCAACAGAAAAAGGTGTCCATATGTAAGTGAGTGTGGGAATGCATGTGCAATGTCATGGTACGTCACAGTTACTCAGTCATTCCAGCACTCTACCCTAATTAGTCTTAGTTGTCACTTATTTCCCAATCACATTCACTCTTCTTCACTCCCCTATTTAAGTTTACACCTTACCTTCATGTGCTGATCTAGTGAAACGACACATAGACTTAATCATTCAGTAGCTTTCCTACTTGCGATTCTCTAGTATAGGCCCTAGACTCCTATCTCCATTAATGAATGTTATCTGCATCCTAAATTCTTACTACATGTTCTCTGCAACTAATAATAAGCATGTCCAGAAAAGTCTTCTGCTCGAGTATACCTCCAGTCTGGTTTATGTTAGAGTCAGCAATGGTTACATTTAATATGACATTTATGGTTACTTTGTGGTCATGACCCAAACGAGAAAATGTTTAATGTTTAAATGTTTAAAATTTAGCAAAAGTTTGCAAATAGTGCAATTTCTATCGTTCTAAATTGTACTAAATAATTTATGAAAAAAAAAACCTTAAATGCTTTTTATTAAATTTCGTTATAATTGTCCAACTATGGCCATTGTATGTGTAAAGTCTTGCATCATCCAGGCTGCTAGAGAGGCTCCGCTGGTAAAGATGAACAATTGCCTAATTTTTGCCTCTCAGAGATTGGACAGTTTTGACAGGAACAACTATGTAGCCGACAGGATTTAATTCAACTCAATTAAATAAAATTTTATTTATATAGCGCTTTTTACAACACTCATTGCCTCAAAGCAGCTTTACAGAATGAATGATAAACAGATGAATGATGAGTTTGTCCCTGATGAGCAAGCTGGGGGCGACAGTGACAAGGAAAAACTCCCTAAAGTGGGATTAGGAGGAAATCTTGAGAGGAACCAGACTCAACAGGGAACCCATCCTCATTTGGATTGAACAGAAATTAATGTATGCGTGTGAATGTGTTTGTGTGTGTGTGTGTGTGTGTGTGTATGTGTGTGTGTGTGTGTGTATGTGTGTGTGTGTGTGTGTGTGTGTGTGTGT
>JAOTRA010000002.1:5287101-5300951 GCA_026260255.1 Pseudolaguvia tuberculata | reverse complement strand
TTAGGATGGAGGTGCCGGGCAGGAGGAAAAGAGGAAGACCAAAGAGGAGGTTTATGGATGTGGTGAAGGAAGATATGAAGGTAGTTGGAGTGAAAGAGGCAGATGTAGAGGACAGGGTGTGGCAACCCCTAACGGGAGCAGTTGAAAGGAGAAGAAGAAGATTCTTGATTTGTTTTTTGTTGTTTTTGTGTGCTGTAATTCCTTGTTTGGTTTGCTGTCGTGAGCTTGGGCCTTGCTGGGAATAAAATAGCTTTAACTCAGCTTTAGCATAGTCTAGCTTGGCCCTATGTTTCATTTTTGCTTTGTTTTGAGACTGTACTTTAACGTTTTATCATTTGAATGATTTTGTGTTTCTTTTGGTATTTTGTTACAGTAAATGCTATTCTGTCTGTTTTTTTTATTGTAATTTTGGTTTTAGTCTTTTGGTTTTAACTTCTTTGAAAAGGTAGTATGGCTTGCAGTGCAATTCCTCAGGGCTTGCATGGTGTAATGTGTTGATTTACCCAGAACCAACATTAACCCTGCCTGCCCCTGCTATGCAATGATTACTTGTTTTAGACAGATTCATGTCTGTGCCATTGAAAGAAAGCAAACCTGTCTCTTGTGAATCCTGGGTGTTAATCCTGGGTAGCATAGTCTGTAATTTAAAGAAAATTAGATAATATAAAGTTTAACGGTTTGCATCTAATTATATAACTGTACCCATGTCACTCCGCCACCCCCGCCACACATAGGATATGCAACTAACCCATAAGTTCTCAGCTTGCTCAGTGTTTATATATTCTCTGGTTGAATTTTGCATGTGCTACTAGTTGTAAATGAAATCATGATGCCATGCAATAGACCTTAACACATCTCACTCGTCTTTAAGATGTACATACAATGTTCCTTATGTAGACCTTATGTAGACATACTGAATTTCATACAGGTCAATCAGCATTACAATACAGCTTCGCAATGACGGTAAGTAAAATGTGTATCTTGTGTGACAGACATCAGAAAACTGTGCAGATAAAAAAGGAAAATATGGTAAATCTGTATCAAAATAGAGCACACGTTATGGAACTGTTTACTGGAGTAGTTATGTGTTTACTGTTACACATAGAGCTAAATGAAATCTCTTCAGTATGATTTTAAGCTTCATCCATTTTGGTTGGTAAATTTTTTCCTGGTACTTTTCAACACCATTAATATTTAACCAATAATAAACATACACAAAGCTTATTATTAAAGTGTTACTCAATACAATCTAACACCATGTGAAATAAACATTATTGAGTCTTATTTAAACAATCAATAAGATGCAGCATTTTGTTTAATGAAAACTATAATTCTAGACAAAGAGAATTACACTGTTGGGTATCATGGATAATTTTTGCTGACTTTTGCTTTTGATAATAACGATATTCATATTAAAATAAGTATTGACTGGGGACTATGGTTATTACCTTGTTAAAGGCCTCATCAATAGTCAAATTCATTAGTTGTCGCATTTCTGCACATTCGCAGATGGCTGAATCAGATGACTGAATCAGAGGTGCTGAATGGCATGTATAATATTGGCAGATTCTTCCTTCAGTACCTAGTCAGCAAATTGGCAGCCTCATCAATGTGGCTTAAAACAATATTTGATTTAGTACCAAAATAGGATTGGCCTTTGGATAGCTGCAGTGGTCGTACTCAATCAAGCTGCAAGGAACATGCAAGGACTAATCATCGTTATCCAGCATCATAATGGCTATGGTCTGTGAATAGATCTATTTTTAAGCACTTTGACAGCAATATGCATGTTGTGGCAGTAGTGTGAATGCTTTAAGTTATTGCTTAGTTGTTCGTGTTACGATAAACACTCCACGTGTTCAACGTCAGAAGCTGCCAATGATTGGAGTTCTGGGCTCACTTCCGGGCGTTGACGCACTACTTAAGGAAGCACAATGCTAACCTTGGCGCAGAATAATATTTAAGTGTACTATGTACATATGTACGTATGTGTATAAGAATGAGGAAATAGTATTTTCAGCACACAAACACACTAGTCATCATCAGTTTACACACTGATTTATCAAACATTAAACAATTAATTCTTAATTAATATTGTTATTTATGTCCATTCATATCTGCTCAATCAGTGTGCTTCTCCATAGAGTTTTGTAAAGCAAATGAATATTGATTACCTCATTGGGCACAATTTTCTTTGTCAATACAATATCTGCTCATTTATCATGTTTTTGTTATTGTGTTGCCTAGCTAGCTGTTTCACATAGAAGGTCAAGTATGATCAACCCCAGAGCACCCATTCATCCCCCACCTACCCAAAGTAGATACGGCTTCTACCATTCATTTACTGTTGATTAAGGGGAGGATAACCATTAATCACACTGAGCTGCACATATTTCCTCAATCACCTATCTATTTATGCTTATGTTTCATGATAGACCATGAATCTTATTAAATTTAATTAAATTCACTTTTATTTTTATAACGCTTTTTACAATGGTTATTGTCTCAAAGCAGCTGTACATAAGCCAAGAGATAATCATGAACATAGATAATGTAAGGACTGTGCATTCGGAGGACCACCTGCAGAGGGCGCCATCACCCGTGGCCGACCTATATAAACAGGTGGTGCTCAGAAGAACTTTGTAAAGTATTGTTGCCCTAGGCCTTACTGAGCAAATCTATATCTCTCTATGTACTTATGCTATTTTGGATTACTGACCTTTGCTGTGTGTTTGACTACTCTTTGGATTACCCCTTTGGATTTGTTTGCCTTCCACTTCCCTTTCCCAAATAAATACCTTATATCTACTCTGCACAATGGATTCATCTAATTTGTCTACAGCCTGTTTGTTACAGATAAATATATTATATAATTAAATAGTGAATATAATGATTTACCCTGATGAGAAAGCCAGGCGATGGTTGCATGGAAAATCTCCTTAGAGTAGGATTGGGAAACAAACTTTAAAGGAACCAGACTTAACAGGGAACATATCCTCATTTGCTCCGGTTTCCTCCCACAGTCCAAAATCATGCAGATTAGGTTGATTGGTGATTCTAAATTGTCCATAGGAGTGAATGTGTGTGTGAATGGTTGTTTGTCTATGTGTTGCCCTGAGATGGACTGGTGACTCGTTTAGGGTGTACCCCCACCTCTCGCCCTATGTGTGCTGGGATAGGTGCAGCAGACCCCCGTGATCCCGGATTCGGGAATAAGTGGGTAAGAAGATGAATGAATAAATAATTTTTAATTGGGTTAGAACAGAAATAGTGACAAAGTGTGAGTGTGTAACAGTTTTAGCCAGACTCCTGGTAATGGGTTGATGGCCGAAGTATTCGCCGCGATGTGACGACTAAACCCAAATTTGCGGCATACAGAATGGATGTAGTGGCAGGCGGTGGGTGGCATGTAACCCTTGAAATAAAGGTGGGGGGTATTGTACCTCATAGTGAGACAGTGAAACACTGATACAGTTCAGTGCAGGAAAGAATTCCGGAAAAACTAACTAGAACAGCATAACTAAAAAGAGAACCAGAGGCAGGCACAGGCATAAGTGATCCCTGATCTGTAAAGCGACCAGACTACTACTGCTGATTGATTGGTAAGATTGTGGAGGACAGTATCTAAATATACTAGATAACTATAATACTCAACACTCCCTCTAATCTGCTCCTTTGTAAAACTAAGACTCGTCTATATGTAAATGTTGAGACCGTCCCTGATTCTCTGACATAAACTGGTAGAGTGTTTCACAACTGTGAAGCATTAAATAAAAATGCTCTGCCCCCTGCTGTAACTTTCTTCATGCTGTACTGATAGACAGCCCTCATTTTTTGCATGATGCCACGGAACATAGAGCACTACCAGATTGCTAAGGTACTGAGGTCCGAGACCATTTAGCGCTTCATAGGTAAATAATAATATTTTAAAATCTATATGGAATCTTACTTGGAGCCAATGCAGTGTGGATAAAATTAGGGTGATTTGCTCATATCTCTTGGTCCTAATAAGGACTTTTGCTGCTGTGTTTAGAACTAACTAAAGTTTATTTATAGCATAGTTGAACATCCATTTCGTTTAGCAACAGCACATTTCTGAATTTGGCGATATTTTGAATGTGGACTATCTTAGAAAAATGATATATATATGAGCATTGAATGAAAGATTAGAATCTATGATCACACCCAAGTCTTTAACTGTTGCACTTGATGCTACAGACATATGGTATATGGTTAAAGTGCGATCAGAAAACTTATCTATGACTGCCTGCAGTCCCAGTTACAGAACCTCTGTCTTTTCTGAATTTAGCAGCAGGAAGTTGCTTAACAATAAATCTCTAATGTTCTTTACACTTAATTCAACTTTATTTAGCTAACGTTCCATGTCTTGTCGAGCTAATATGTATAATTGCATGTAATCAGACGGCAATGAAAGCTAACAACGTGTTTACGGATTAGGTTGCCAAGGGGAGCATGTATAACAAGAATAGTATGGGATCTAACAGCAAGCCCTGAGGAACTCCATAATTAAATCACCATAAGTTGCTATGTAGTTGCTATTTAATTCTACAAATTGATAGCGGTCTGTTAAATAAGACCCTAGCCAGGCAAGGCCCATCCTGTTTACACCTACTACCTTCATTCTTTTTCTACCATGATATTCTTTTGTACAGTCTTTAGTACTTGCAGTTCTTTTTTACATATGCGTTTTTTAAAGTGAAAAGGACAGTCTTACTGAATGAAAAACACTTTAAAAAACTAGGTTTATGTTAAGTTTATAATGAAAATGTATTAGTTAAATATGTGAGCCACATATTTTCAAGGATAAATTATAAAAGATACCTTAAATACTCTGCACAACCTTACATACTTTTTCCATGTCTGCACATTCTAATCAACTAGTCTAAAATGTATGATTCATTATAGTTACCATCTAGTACTTTTAAAATCTCTGTTTGTTAAATTACCAGAGTGGCCTAAAGGCTACACATTAAAGCTATTTTTTTCTTGTATGTGAAACATTAACATATCTCCTGTCTGGTCTGACTATCTATTTCGTATAACAGTGAACCATTAATAATTTGTCCATTTCTTTATTACTGTGAATTTCCTAACTTGGATTTTTATTACTTATAAACCAGTTCCTTTGTATGATGGTGCAAACTAATGCTAAGCCTTGTGCCTGGCATGTTGTATTAATAATTTGCTCCTAATAGGTTGCAACTGTGTGTGGAAAAGGAAGTTATTAGCTCTGCCAATGGCTATTGTCCAGGCTGAATTAAGCAGGTGAGCATAAGTGAGGCTGTTCCAATCTCTCTAATGGACGTCGCCGCTCATATAACGCTCACAGTATGCTGCAATTTCTTGCCTGAATTTTGTATTTCAAACCTACCATTAGTCATATTTTTCCTCATCCTCTTCCATATATCAGCTCAATTGGATGGACTTTTGGTCTGTCACGCACATGGAAGTGTTAAAGCATGCAATTTTTGTACTTATCTTCTATAGTGAATTTTAGTATTTTGGATAGCGTACTTTAAAAAAAAAATTATTTACAGTCAGTAGGTGTAGTGTATAGCACGGTCACCTCACAACAAAAAGGACCTGGGTCCGATTCCCAGGTCAGGCCAAGGTGCTGTTTTAATAGATCAAAACTATTCAGTGATGATCTGAGTGTGACATGTGAGTGCATGTGAAGGATGTGAGCAAGATGTGTAAGCTACATTTTGTGAGCAAGTACTAAAAAAGGGGTGCGGTTCTGTGTATGTATTTATTTTAAGCATTACTATGAAATACTTGCATAAAATGTATTCAGATAGTGTTTATTCACATTAAAACGATTGCTCACTCCTGCCAAGGAGCCTAGTTGCTTCAGTAGTTTATTCAAAGAGTGTGTTTAAAAAATATGTACAGTTCATGTGACTGAGCGTTAGCCGACATGAGTAACAGAGGTACAAAATCCATTCATGCTGCTGGGTTTACTCATATCACACAGATCTATTCACATAGTACCGAGGGGTGACACATTGCAGTGTTTGCTGGTAGATCTGATTGGTTGTGGTGGTGGTTGGAGAAGCAAGCGAGGAAGAGTGGACAGCCAAAAAGAAAAGTGAACAAGAAATTATTCTGACTGACACTCAAAAAAGGTGTTACCCAAAGGTGTAGAGGAAAAAATAAGAAAACTAAGTGAATAATGAACCTCTTACAAGTTCATTTCTACAATGCCAAGGCATAAGGCTTGTTGTGAGACAAAACACAACAGAAAGAAAAAGGTAAAGAAGACTGCTCAAGGCAAGCAGCAACCTATCAAACCCAGCAACCTAGGAGCCTGGCTGCCTCCCTCCGATGACAATGCCCACACAGCAGGCAACAGATCTGCTAACCTAAGTTCCACAAATGCAGAGAAACATACCTAATTACGAAGCAATACACAAGCCTGATCTGCCAGCAAACCCATCAAAACATATGTTACAAAATACTCTAAGGTGAAAAAGAAGGCTATACAGCAGTGGAAGAAGAGACATGCAGTGTGACATGCAATGTGCAGAAACATTTTATGTCGCTTATATTCCATATCTCGAGACCACCTGATAATTAACTTTGTGGATGTGGTGGAGCAGAGAGAAGATTAGTGGTATTTGTTGTTGGTGGTGGTGCAGGGAAATAGATGGATTGAGGCATGTGTGACTGCTAAAACTGACACTAGAATTTCCCAGATTTTTTATAGCTCTTGACAATATAGTGTATTTTATAAATAACATAAGAATGAGGGAAGCACTGTACATAAAAATGAGTGTGTTTATAATCCAAAATTGCAAAGAATGGTTAAAAGAAAAGATGAAATAAATATGTCTAAATTGGGTCTCTACCGTTCTACCATTAGCTTTAATAAAAATGCATTCACAGAGTAACCAAACAACATATGAAACCTCACGAGACCTGACATTGCTGCAACCAAAACAGGGCCCAAAGTGCCTTAAAAACTACATGCAACACCTAACAATAATATAAAGATTCAGGTTGAAAGAGCAATCTAAAAAATGCAATTAAGAAAAAATGTGCCCTAAGTAGAACCGGCAGCCCATACCAGAAACCAAGGCAATTCAAAAGAATTGATGGGATCACAAGGAGCGTAAAAAGACAGAAACATGTGGGCTGATGCAGACTGAAATTGACAAACCTGGTAGACGAAATGCAGTGGGGAAGAAGGGAAAGTGATTATAATGATGGTACCACTTTTTTCGATTATATATGGAGTGTGGTTGACTGAGATCATGTCTATAGAGTATATACAATGAAAGAAGAGGTAATGGTTAATGACTTGAATCTACACAGGAGATTGCTGCATCAATCAGTATGTCAGATAATAAATAACAACAAATGTGTAATATACCACAAGTGCACAAGTGTTGTTGGAGGTAATGCGGACAAGGGGTTAAGTTGAATGTAGCAAACAACCCTACAGTAAGGCCCACTTGTGTCCTGCTTATTGCAGAGGAGCACATATGTCTGATTCAAGAGCAGTTTACAGAACTAACAATGGAAAAAGAGGTGAATGTTTTGTTGATGTTGTGTTGGAGATGGTTAGAGCAACGGTTAGAAAATCATTTTATGCCCAAAGAAAGCTGGGGGCAGAGACAAACACCTGCCAAGGTAGATCATAGTCCCTTTTGTAAATTCACATTTTTCCAGGTTGACTGTGAACCTTGCCCCCACCAATCAAGAGAAAAGCTCTGTGATTACAGGAATCTCTCAAGTGTCCAAGTGTCCGATTACACTACCACATCGTCTAACTAAAGAGCACAACACAACCTTGCATGCCAGCAACTATTTGGTTCATTAGATGCTGAAAAGTGGCTGCTGTTTCTCAGATTGAAAGTCATAGCACTATATAAATACAAGCCAGAAGGAACCAGATATTTCTTGTGCAAGTTTTATTAGTGGCATCTGCCAGTAACATTCATTCCCGATAATTATTAATTTTGTAATTAATTGCCTTAATTTATTTTAAAATGTCTACATCTGGACTGAATGAAACAAAATTTGCTTTGCTGTGCAGCCATCATCTATTTATTAACATACATTTATGCTTTTAGAAGCCAATTTTTCTTTCTCAAAATATACCCTCTGTCAACTATAGCTGCTAATGGTCCTTTAATTGTGTTTGCAAATACCAACTCATTCGACCTAAACCCCACGCTCTCTAGAAATAACCAGAGCAACCCATGTTCCTAGTTTACCCAGGTCCATCCAGTATGCATGCAAAAGTCACTTTTATGTTTCAGCACTTGTGCAAATAAATTACGTGTAAAATTTGTACTATGGTCTGACTATGGTCTGCTCTTGCTCTATTATTTTGGGTTAGAAAAAACGCACACATTACAGATTTAGCCGTTATTGTACACAAACAGCAGAGTAAAAGGTGCTTTGAATCATTACAGTAAGTGAAAAACATGACCCAGATCAAGATTTAGGTAAAGGATCCCTACAGTGACATGAGTCACGGCACATGCCACATGACATTAACGGCCACACTCATCTGGCTTGGTCAAGCACTAATTGAGCTGCTGTCCACAACCACATGCATGCTCAAGCTTGATAAACAACCTTCTATTTTTTAGTTGCATTTTTAAGATGTTCTAAAACAACAAGTTTACACAACTAATCAAATATCTTTACCTCTCAGCAGAACACCAGTGTGTTAAGTGTGCCTTACTATCTTACCTGCCTACCCAAAGTTTACCTGACCACAAGTGCAACCCTAGTTTTCATGTGGGAAGGAAAAGGATATGGGGATATGGCACAGAGGAGCCTCTGTGCCTGTTAGAGGAAGACAGGACTGCAAATGCCCGGACAAACATCCACAAGCTAAACACTTTACTAATTCTGACTTGTCTGAAAAAGGTTAAAAAAGGCTGCTCCGAACGCGAAAAACAAAGTCTACAAAGTGCATGTTTACTCTCTTGTCATACAAAACAAAATTTACTGGAAGATGTGAGTGTGGCAATACGTTCATGACACTCATTCACAAAATTCTTTCTTGCCAAATAAAGTACAACAAAGAACAAAGACAAAAATGGATTAAACCATAAAAAACAATATAATTTTTACGCACAAAAAGTAATCAAAAATCATAAAACTCCCATTAGTCCAACTCTATCACCAAAACAAACAAATATTAATAACAAAGCCAGGAGCAGTCACATTACACATCAAGTTTAAGTTATGGATCAATTATAGATATGGACCTCTCACACAATCAGGGGTAGATGTGGACATGGCCCCTGACGGGACACAGCTCCTAAAAACATTGAGAAAATTGAGATTGTTAAGCCCATGCTCTACTATTGCCAAGAGAAAATGCTATATCTGGAAATGTAATCTGTTCATCTTCTGGTGCAGAGATTACCCATTTACCCAATTACACATTTAATTGCCTAATTGGTTCAGTGTTTTTTTTGCAAGAGCATTTCTCGACATGGCTAAGACTGTATACACGGTGGCCATGGCTGCCTTCAATGTCCAATTATGTTTGTATATATTTTCTCAGATAGACTCTTGGCCCTCTGCTCTGGGGTTATACATTTTTAATTTTACATTTACAGCATTTGTCAGACGCTTTTATCCAGGATGACTTACATTTGATCTTTATTGTACAACTGAGCAATTGTGGGTTAAAGGCCTTGCTCAAGTGGTTGCTTGGTGCACAATTATGTTTGATTGACAATTTGCTATGTTCACTACCAGATTTATGTTTATTTTTTTTTTCTACTTGCAGTGTTTCGGTTTAATTTTTTGTGATCTACTGTTACATTTAAAAGAGTGCATTTCCTATTGCCAGAGTTATTACAATGGAGAGTTTATGTGCACATATAAGAATTTATGGGACAGAACCACCCACTGTTAGAAAAATTAAACTACTGAAATTAAAAATTAAAAAACTAAATAAAAAATTCTGTTGAACTCTGCTGTGGATAGAATTTCATCCACAAAGATTATACTTCATATGAATTGTTATGAATATTGCATGAGGTCTTATGTGCTAAGTTGCCTAATTGCAGGAATTAATTATTTAAACACGGAGGGTTTGGATAGGTCTTGCTGTAGCACTTATTAATTATTAAGCATACATTATTTTATGCTTCTTTTTTAATATGATGAAATTTTTTGAAGTGGGGAATTCTTGACATTTTGCTAAATCAGCCAGTATGGTAACTCCTATTTGGAGAGGTTTGTTATCCCTGAAGTAGCTCCTGCTGATTAAAGTCAGTCGAATCATCTAACAGAATTGGCTATGGCCAAATCGATCAACAAATTAAACTCTTTACTAAGCTTATGGCTTTACTTTCACCTTCATTCTATGATTTGTTTGAAATGTCCATTTAAATGTTTAATACAAAAGAATGCACTATATAATTAGTTTATGTATTTACTGATGGTTTATGGTAATATTTTGCTAATTATTATTCCTTAATTATTATTAAGTGTTCGATAAGATGTGTAAGAGAGAGGATGGCCTGTCTGAATAGATGTTTTTTGTAGTCATAATGATTAAAAGCTAAAAAAATGATTTAAATGATGAAGGAAAACTTTTGACGCTAACTTGTAACTTTATTCTGTCCTTAAACATTAGACACACTTCAGAGGAGCTGTGATATAATTCAAAGAATCTGAAATAAAACTATTTTTTAATTTAAAGAATGATTTAACATGATTGACATGAATAAAAATCTATATGTCTTATGAGGAATAAAATACTACGAACACAGGAGAATCAATATTCATTCATTCATTCATTCATTCATTCATTCATTCATTCATTTATCTATCTTACCCGCTTATAATTAATTTGGTGTAATGGGGGTCTACTGGTGTCTATGCCACCTCACATAGGGCAAAAGGCAGGGGTACACCCTGGACAGTTTGCCAGTCCATTGCAGGGTAAAACATAGACAAACAACCATTCACACACACACACACACATTTACTCCTATGGGCAATTTTGACTCACCAATCAACATAATGTGCATGTTTTTTAGACTGCTTTATATATAAGATTTTAATACTTGTGTGTGTCTAGGTCTTACACACACTAATATAGTTTAATAGTTTAATCATCATCTTCATTCATGTATGTTCTCGCTATATTTTGAATGTGTGTGAGAGTGATTGTTTTTACAGGTGTTATTATTTTACATTATATTTTATGTAATATATATTATGTATGTACTGCTCTTTCATTTTGTTCAAATTTACACAGACAGTCTAGTTTTCATAGCTTTAGTTCTATAAAAAACGTATTCCCTAATCCAGAATCACGACACTGGACGGGTCGCTATTCCATCACAGGGCAACACATAGACAAACAATTGCAAGAATGGCCATAAATTGTAAGTTGTAATTGTAAATGTAAAACTACCCTCATAATACTAAACTTGTATATTTTGGTCAGAACCAAAACTGCTATATATTGTAAGGATAATTTATTGGGACACTTATTACATCCTTATTGCAGATTAAAAGTCATTTCTGGGCATATTTTTGAGTAGATCTCAGCAGAACTCCCAACTCCCATCTTTTTTATACAGCTGAGCAATTCTTGGTACTGCATGGAATTGTAAGGAATAAAACCACCCACCAGCCCAATGACGGAATCCAGAGGCATGGGTGAAGAGATCTCTTGTTCTGACATTTCGTAGCACTTCTAGAATAATAATGATCACTTACATTATCACTCATCATTAAAATTTAGTGTAAATATTACTTGTTATCTCTTTAATCTGACTCCAGTTTATATCAGTTTATATATATTTTTTCCAAATGGTTTTAATTAACTGTTCATCATAATTTAGACTTTGATTATTGATGAACTCTCATACTTTTAGTCATCTGTTTGTTAAGAGGTCCAATGTTACACAGAGCCTCACTCCGGACAGTCTCACAGTCACAGAACTGTCAATATAAACTTCGTCAGAGGTTACACCGTTCGCTAATATTAGTCAGCCACATAAATACAACCTGCTAGGCTAGGTGATGGATATTAATCTGGTAGAATGTGCTTCTACTTAATACTGAGCAAAGGGTTTGAATATTGATATTTCAGATTTTTAGAAAATAAATCAGCAAATCAGTTTATCTGTCAATATGGTCTGCTGTGTATATTAATAAGGAAAAAATGAACTTAAATGATTTTAGCAAATGGTGGCAAAATAACAAAGAGCGAAAAATCTAGGGGGGGTCTAAATACTTTCTGTACACACTGTACATACACGATTCTCCTAGTCCCATTAATGAATAACATCACAAAATACTTCTAAGTAGAACCGCAAATCTTTATTGATTAACTCTATAGCATCAGAATGCACATAAAATTTTTCCAATGTAACTTTTGAGCGCCGTGGTGTAACGGATTAAGGCACTGACACCCAAGCACTGACATGTGCAAGCTCTTGTGTCGGTGACTCTCTATTTCCCGATTTCATCCATATGACCTATCAAGATTGGCAAAGATATGTTTTAGTTTCAAATTCAGTACAAGAGAGATAGATGTGCTGAAAAAATGGTTACTAGATTTAGTAACGCAACAATAAGAAAGAATTTTCTTAGGGAACATAATATATGCCAGCATACATTTTTTTTATAAGCCATGACAGGCTTGTGATGATTTTTGTCCCATAGCCACATTTATTAAGATCAACATCTGTCTTCTGTCTGGTGGAATAGTTGTGAAGTGTCTCACAGAAATTTGTGGCTCTACAGTATGTCATAAACCTGACTATTTAACAAATTATTTAAGATATAACTATTAAATAGAGCGGCAGATTACATGCAGATTAAATGATTGGGTGATTCTAAATTGTCCATAGGAGTGAATGTGTGAGTGGTTGATTACCTAGGTGTTGCTTTAAGATGGTCTGGAGACATGTACATCTGTCCCGAATAAGGGAATAAGATGAATGAATGAATGAATGAATGTACTAATAATTTGGCTCCATGATGACTATGATTTAAGTAAGGGGTTAAATTCATTAATTTGTCTTCTAACTTTTTATTCCCTAATTCAGAGTCACAGGGTCTGCTGGAGCCAATTCTAGTGTCTATAGGGCGAGTGGTAAGGATACACCCTGGACAGAACACCAAGCCATTGCAAGGTTATACATAGATGAACAACCACAAACACTTAGACTCAATCCTATGGAAAATTTTGAATCACTAACTGTACTAATGTACATGTTTTTTGGACTGTGGCAAGAAACAAGAGCACCCAGAGAACATCCAAACTCTGTACAGAGAGACCCCATGTCCAAGAATCAAACCCAGGACCTTCTTATTGTGAGGTGACAGTGCTAACCAGTATATCACTGCCACCAAGAGTTATCATATTTTTCACTATAAAATGTTTCTGCTTATTGATTGCTTATGTATTTAGTAAAGGGCTGATTATTTTAAACTATTAGTACATTTAAATGAAATTCTATATTTTTTAGTAGTAAGAAAAACTAACTATAATTAGTATTGTTTTCCCAAACGTACTGAGCATGCGAACAAACCCTCTCTCTCTCTGAATTACTGGCTTTCGACCTCTGGACCGTTTCACGTTAACCCTTTGAACTGTGACTTGGATTTGTTTGCTATTGACTCTGACTTTGGAGAATAAACTTTGTAAGTTAAACCTCTGCTGTGTATCTGCATTTATGGACTCGGCTAACCACCGCCGTCACACTCATTACATAAACAGTTTTTCTATGTTTTTTTTTTCTTTTCAATTTATTTATATTCATTCATTCATCTTCTTACCCGCTTATTCCCGAATCCGGGGTCACGGGGGTCTGCTGTGCCTATCCCAGCAC
>JAOTRA010000002.1:5246218-5279886 GCA_026260255.1 Pseudolaguvia tuberculata | reverse complement strand
CTCTCTCTCTCTCTCTCTCTCTCTCTCTCTCTCTCTCTCTCTATATATATATATATATATATATATATATATATATATGCTATTAGTGTTTAAAATAGTGTGTTTGTAGTTATGGTAAGAGTAATCAGTTATTCTTTTTATTTCTTCGATAAATAATGTCTCCTTAGAATTGAAAGATGTCCCAGTGTCTGTTGTTTTATTGCTGTAGTATAAAATTTTATGAAGATCATAATTTACATGCCACACATGTAGTTATCTTTAGGGGATTTTAGTTGTGATCATGTTCTAATAAATTTTCTATTACCTGAATGATCCCTCAGACCAGAAAAGGTGCCAACTACATCCGCTTTGCATGTAAATCCTTTGACGGCATGGCATTCTCTGAAATTCTTGCTGCTGCAATTAATTTTTTTTTTGTCTCAATCAGAACATGCATATTGTCTTCTGTTGCTATCTTGTACTTGCTGGATATATGACTTCAAAGGTGACTTTAATTGATTAAAGAGAACATAATTTTAGTAATGTGGCTTATGGTCATCTGTCAAAGTCTAGCTCATGCTTGGAGGTTCATTCTTGTCTGTTTAATGAGAACATATTAGATTTTGTCTGGGTCTGTGTGAAAACACTGTCTAAAGTCAAAAAAGAAAGATGTCATTGACACAATTTGTCACCTTACTTACTTATTAATATTTTATGTAATAGATCGAAAAGTTAAACATAATTGAGAAATGGAATGAAAATGATTGGTTGAAAATGACATGGTTTTCAAAATTTTAAGCAGATAAAAATCTGCTTATATAAAAAAGCATTTGTATTCAGACACATTTCACTGCAATTACAGCTATTTTCTTTTGGGGTGTCTCTAACAGCTTTGCACGTGTAGAGATTGTAATTTACATGTGATGGTTCTTGTGATTTTAAGTTTGGAATTTGACTGGTCCATTCTAACGCTAATGAATATTCTTTGATCCAAACCATCCAATTGTAACTTTGGCTGTATCTTTAGGATTATTGTCTTTCTGGAAGGGGAATTTTTTAGCTCCACCCATCTTCCAACTCTGACCAACTTCTCTGTTGCTGCTGAAGAAAAGCATTCATACAGAATGATGCTACCATCATCATATTTCACGATGGAGACGGTGACAACAGCACGTTTTCTACATTAGTTCTCTTTCCTTTACATTACTTGTGGCAAACTCCAAATTGGACTTCTTATATCTTTCTTTCAACAATGGCTTTTCTCTTCCATAAAGGCCAGCTTTGTGGAGTATAGTATACTTATAGTTGTCCTGTGCCAAATTTTCCCACCTGAATTTTGAAAATACATATCTACATATATCTATATTTACATGGGTGGTGCAGTGGTTAGTATGGTTGACTCACAGTAAGAAGGTTTAAGGTTCGATTCCCAGGCAAGGGGTTTTTCTGTGAGGAGTTTGCATGTTCTCCCCACACTTGTGTGTTTTTGCTGAGTACTCTGTTTTCCTCCCACTGTCCAAAAATTATTATTATATTCTAAATTGGTCATAAGAGTGAGTGTGTGTGGTTGTTCGTCTGTGTTGGTCTAGCGACCTAATCAAATTACTATTATTATTATTATTATTATTATTATTCATTCATGATATTAGCAACACAGCTACAATAGATAAAATTCATAATGGATGTGATAGATTTATGTGAGTGGCCCCCTAAAGAAATTCTGCTTAGGGCCCTGTATAGACTTCCCCTTTAGATGTTCTCCTTTTGAAGTTCCAATGAGAGTTATTTAAAAAGAAAAATATAATATTAGAAATTAACTATTGAACTTTTATTTGTTTATCACATTCCTTGCGTTTTTTAAATTTTACTTAGAGAATATTGGCTCAATTTACCTGGCGCTTAACATCTTGGTGTCTAAATGACCAAAGTGGCTATTGCTGGGAGATAATAGATTAGGTCCGGCCATGTGTTTCTTGCCCTCAGAGAGAAATCACGCTCATTTGCTGCAGGCTTACAGCGAAGGTGGCACTCATTATACCTGAGCTCTCCGTGTTTAATTGGCCTCATTAAGTGATTAACTTAGCAAATTTACCTTTCTCCTCTTTGGCTATACACTGAGCACTACATCACATTGTACCTCCTAAAGCTACTTCATTAAACAAATATCAGCACAGAGGTCTTCACTGACACAAGAGTCAGTTTGCAGGCTACGGTCAGCTGTTTTCAGGAAATTAAACAAGAAGCCTTCATTTTCAACAACTAAGCCTTCTTTTTCACTTCATGGCCTTAAAGATGTGGAATGATTGCACTCCATAAACCAGACTTGAAAACAAGACTCTTGCCAAATTGTGCTCTTAGTGTGTGCAGGCTGTATCATGGGAAATTGTTAAGGGGCACAGGCTGTATTATAGGTTATTTGTCATATATTCTCTTGCCCTTTAGAGAACAAACCCAACCTAGACTAGATGAAACACCAAAAGGTCGTTATTATTTTCCAGCATTTTGCTTCAAGGTTGTCATCACTGACACTCTAAACTCCTCCACTTTTTCTCCCTGGCAGCCAAATGAAACAGCAGATAAAGTGGCAATCGTAGGCGTTAGATGTATCCTTCTTTCTTTAATGACCACCAGCACCGGCAAATCAAAATGGCTGCAGGAATGGAGCATGGAAGTGGAAAAATTGGATCCATCATTTTTCATGCAAGCAGTGACATTGCTGTCAGCCAAATTCACTCCGATAGCCTCTCTCAGGAATCATTGATATCTGCATTAGAGACCTTTTGTTAAAGGTCTCATCTAAATGCATTGAAAATGCCGCTCTCTCCTGTGCACATCCTGCTGAAAAGTCAAAGGAGGTTCATGTCGTCTCCCTGCACCAAGATCTGCCGACCAACTCGTAAGTTTAGTTTGTTTCCAAACAGCACAATGTCATTAAATTTTGAGGCAATGGAAGCAGCACAAGCAAACAGCAAAGCTTTTCAGTAATATTATTTTGATAGTGTAGTTTTATTAGCTTCTCTGAAAAGTTCATCTATCTGTGTTTGTCTTGAATTTTGTATGCTATTTTGTTGTTGGAAAAATATTGCAGATGGTAAATAGAAATATATTATTTGGTTGTTTTTATTTTGTTTCATAGTGAACCATACAAGCGCCAAGGAAGTCAGATAAACCACTCATCTGATTTCAGCAAGGTGACAGATTGAGAGAGGCCAAGTATATTTTCAGTGTTTCTATAGTGTATATACTATATTCTACAAGTGCAAATAGTATACAGTTAAAAAAAAAGCTATTAATGGACTAATACATGACTACTGAATTATAATATGTACATTCTCCATATAATGTTTTTGGAACATAAACTTTTATTGTTGATCTGGCATTTGTTTGTTGTAATAAAATGCTTAATCTAGTTTATTATGCTGTATTCATGATTTACTGTGTTGGCATTACATTTTTGAAGCATGATGAAGGCAAATATTTTCTGTTATATCTTCACTCAGATAGTTAGATGCAGTCTATGATGCAATTTGATATTTTTTATATTGTGGTAATACTGTGTTACATCCAATTTTTGTAATTTCACAAACTATTGAAAAAATCAAGCAAAAGTTAAGAGGTAAGTAAGAGAGTTTGCAATTTTTTATCATCACAGATTTTTTGCCATAGACAAGTCAAGACACATTAAGCCAATGACCCCTTCCAATCACATGCATAGCAGTAATGTTGTCATAAAATAACTGAATACTAATAAGGATTTTAATAATCAGAATTATTGGCAAGTACATTATCAAGCACCAGTAAACCAAGACAACATCCATGTTTGAAAATTCCATTTTGGTAATAAATCCAAAGCAATAAAAGAAGATTCATTCATCTTCTTACCCACTTGTTCCCCAATTCGGGGTCACTGGAACTGCTGGAGCCTATCTCAGCTCCCATACGGAGAGAGGCGGGGGTACACCCTGGACGGGTCGCCAGTCCATCGCAGGGCAACACAGAAAAACAACCATTCACACACACATTCACTCCTATGGACAATTTAGAATCACCAGTTGACCTAATCAGACCTAATCTTTTTGGACTGTTTGAGGAAACCGGAGTACACGGAGCAAACCTACACAAGCACAGGGAGAACATGCAAATTCCACACAAAGATCCCCAGAGTGGGAATCGAACCTGGGACATTCTTGTTGTGAGGCGACCGTGCTATCCACTATGCCACAACGGCGCCCAAGAAGATTAAAAAAAAAATCATGCCAAAAATGCCCTTTTCCCAACATTTAGTTCAAATTCTGAAATATTTTTTGTTTCTATGCAATACAGTCACATTTATCAGAAACTTTAAAAGAAAGTGTAAATATGTTATACACTCCTGGCGTTGATAACTCTCAACATTGTGGGATGCAATATGTTAAAAGTTAGTAGTCAAAATAGCATCTCAAGCCAGGCACATTTTTGCCCACAGCAGGTCTAAACCAAAGTAATAACAATCTGAAGCAGAAGAATGAGCACAGATTTACTATTATTTTCAACTCATCATTATTCCTTATAAATTCTAAACCAGCCCAAGCCACTGGCTCTGACAGCATGACGGATGGGATTACAGTCATGAATGTCAAGAGAAATGTTCTCTTGGTTCTTATCTTACCATTTCTCACTGTGTGTGCGAATCTTAAAGTTTTAGGGTAAATGCAAACATTTGGATGAGCGCTTCGGTTTAATAACCAAATGCATATTAATCTACTGTGCATTTTTATAAGACAAACACAGGCATCTTCACATGTTCCAAGTTAAATGCTTGGAATGTAGTTCATATCTTTTGAAGAGTGTTAGTTAGTATTTAATTGAAAATTGAATTAAATTGCAGGCACATCCACTGGTAAAGAAAGAACAAAATGTGAAGGTTAATTGGTTTCATTCAGTTTTTGATTTAGTCTTTATTTGTTATTCTGCATTTTGTTTTTTAGTATTGAAGTTGCAATTCTGTGCGAAATCTGGCCCACTTTTCTGTAGATTGCTTTTCTCTTCACAGTTTAGTTTGGCACTATATTTAAGTACGGTTGAATTAAACAGAGGCAAATGTTAAAGTTATTCCCCAGCCTCCTGTTCCACCAAAACTCCCAGCAGGGCTGAAACAGGTTTCAGCACCAGCTATTAGCCAACCGATTACATATTTATGAAAGCTTTATGAAGCATTTACTGCTCCATTCCATCAGAGTGTTACGTGCATGGACTTGACAGCCTTCCTCAGAGATTAGTCTCAGATACCCAGAATAAATTGCAGTGCGCTCGGCTCGGCTTTCCTGCTGCTGTGAGCACAAAGATTCATATTTTAAGTCCTGTTACACAGTTGATAGGAATCAGAGCTGAGCTATAGTAAAAAAAGGAAATGCAGTACCGAATGATGTGTTAAATGCCAGGGATGATGAGGTCAGCTGGTCTGGTACCTTTATAGTATAGCATCTTTTCTAAACCAAGTCTTATCACTGCCTCCTGAAGCAAAAACTTGCAAGCAGGATTTGCTATTTCTTTACTTTTTGTAAAATTACTAACATTAAATTATAAAAATTTTATAAAATGTTTTAATGAATAAATTATAATTATAATTATAGTGTCAGGAAGTGTGCGGTGAGCAGGATTGGGGGTAAAGAGCGCACCCAAACAGAATTGGCGGATTTCAATAGTCCGTTTTATTTAAAGAAAGCAAAGAAAATAAATAAATAGGGAAAAAACCCCAACAGGATTTAAACTAAAGAAAAATACCAAAAACAAGGGCAAGATCAAAACCAGACGTGACGAGACGAGATGAGACTAGACGAAAACATGAGCATAAACATACCATGAGAAGCTGCGAGATTCGGGGGAAAAAAGGAGAAGATTCGGGGGGGGAAAGGCAAAGGGCGAGAGATAATCCAGCGGGGCCCAGGTGAAAGCTGCCGGCTTATAACACAAGCGAATCAGCGCTAGACTAGACTCAGCTGCGCACCGTCAGCGCGCTGGAGATGCTCATTCCAGATGACGTGACAGTACTCTCCCCTCTATGAACGCCTCCAGGCATTCCCCTAGGGACCCCTCAGGGAGAAAAGAGGAGCAAAACCGAGAACCAGGACATGAGAGAAGGGAACCTGAACCAGACGAGAAAAGGGGGAACCCGAACTGACCTGAGCATGACGAGAAAGAGGGAACCTGAACCAACCTGAGCATGAGGAGAAAGAGGGAACCTGAAAATGACGAGAAAGGGGGGACCTGAACCTGACCATGATGAGAAAGAGGGGACCTGAACCTGACCATGACGAGAAAGGGGGTAACCTGGACCTGACGAGAAAGGGGTAACCTGGACCTGACCTGACCATGATGAGAAAGGGGGAACCTGAACCTGACCTGATGAGAAAGGGGGAACCTGAATCTTACCTGAACTGACTAGAATGGGGGAACCTGAACTTGGCCTGAACTGATGAGAAAGGGGAACCTGGACATGACGAGAAAGGGGGAACCTGGGCCTGACCTGAACTGACCTGATGAGAAAGCGGGAACCTAAACCTGACGAGAAAGGGGGAAACTGACCTAAGCATGACGAGAAAAGGGGGAACCAGAGCTGGCCTGAACGTGGCAAAAAAGGGGGAACCAGGGCTGACCTGAACGTGGCGAGAAAAGAGGAACCTGACCTGAACATGGCAAGAAAGGGGGAACCAGACCTGACCTGACCTAACGAGAAAAAAAGGGTGATCCTGACCTAACTTGACGAGAGAAAAAGGGGGAACCTGACCTGACATGACGAGAAAAAGGGGAAACCTGACCTGATGTGAAAAAGGGGGAACCTGACCTGATCTGATGAGAAAAAAGGGGGAACCTGACCTGACGAGAAAAAAGGGGGAAACTGACCTGACATGACGAGAATAAAGGGGGGACCTGACATGACGAGAATAAAGGGGGAACCTGACCTGACATGACGAGAAAAAAGGGGGGACCTGACATGACGAGAAAAAGGAGGAACCTGACCTGACATGATGAGAAAAAAGGAGGAACCTGACCTGACATGAGAAAAAGGGGGAACCAGACCCAACATGACGAGAAAAGAGGGAACCTGACATGACATGAGAAAAAGGGGGAACCAGACCCAACATGACGAGAAAAGGGGGAACCAGACCTAGCATGACGAGAAAATGGGGAAACATGAGCACACAGAACAGACATGAAAAAGGCAACTAAAAAAACCTGAGGCTGAGGCTATAAGCAAAACTAAACATCAAACACAGAAGAGTAAATAAATACTCAGCCAGAAAAGATAGAAGGAAAATTGGGGGTCCTGGTCCATGAATAATCCAATACCCAGAAAGGGTAGGATTGAGGTGAGGCTTCCCAGCCTCCGTGACAGGAACAGAACGAGGCCTCCCAGCCTCCATGACAGGAACAGAACGAGGCCTCCCAGCCTCCATGACAGGAGCAGAACAAGGCCTCCTAGCCTCCATGACAGGAACAGAACGAGGCCTCCTAGCCTCCGTGACAGGAACAGAACGAGGCCCCCAGGCCTCCTCTGGAGCAGAAAGAGGCCCTCAGACCTCAAAGATTTGAGGGGGGGGGGGAAGGCAAAGGGCGAGAGATAATCCAACGGGGCCCAAGAGAAAGCTGCCGGCTTATAACACAAGCGAATCAGCGCTAGATGAGACTCATGCACACACACGAGAGCGCTCAAGCGCAGCCAAGCCATAAGTTATTTAGAAATAACTGATATTACAAAATATTTTATTTTTATTTTAACCAACAAACAGCTAACTAAAGTATACAGACTATGTAACTTTTGACAGAATTTTTTTTTTTTTAAATTCAAATATATCAGACAGTATATTTGAAGGATATTTGTTTTCTAATACTTGTATACAATAATTTTATATGCTAGAATGTTTGTACGACTGCATTCAATGAGGTCAATAACTGTCAATGAGGTCAATAACTGTCACCTTGTAGGCATCCTGGTGAGAGGTTCTGACTTTAAAGCACTGTTACTGTATAATCCGTCTCTATACTCAATCTGATTTTTTAAGCTTATACAAAGGTAGGGTCTCTCCTTAAAAGGACGTGAGCAATTATTTAATAAATTATTTTATATAATAAAACTCTCTGATGAAATATTAAACAATTACTTAAAAGAAAATAGCAATATGCAACTGTAAGCAGGCTGAAGCAATGATAGTAAAGATAATGTTTATTATTATTTTAATATTAAATGAGAGGAACAAGTGCAAAAACATGTCCACTTTTCATACTTTTAAAGTGTCTTTTGTGAATGAGGAATCAAACTTTACTTTCAAGAAATTATAATTTTTTATAACAGTAATTGTTTACACTACACACAACGCACATAGCAGACAAATTCAAACTTAAAAATTACAAGTTATACCATTAAAACACTCTCAACCTGCTCTAACTAGACACTTATGCAACTGGCAAATTGTTCACTTAAGGACAGTGCGTGCAGGGAGTCACTAAACGTTCAGCGAGGGCTGAAATGTGCCCTGAAATAGGGAATGTGCTGCACATGTTGGATTAGCAGATCACTTCAGACCATATAATCTGACTGTGTCCAGGGAAAAGCTCGCACTTAGCTCTTAGGCTTCTGAAATCAATATAAATTTAGCATGGTAATGATCATGTACTCTGGGTAGAACTCTAGAGACCAGCTAAGCAAAGCTTTGGCACTGACTCGCTCAGAAACTGAAGAGAAACAACTTCTGTCTCTTACTCTTATCATTTCTACTCTCAACTGTTGTCTGTCTCTTGTGGGATTTTATCATCAAAACAAATTCCCTGAATCTAAAACTTTGATCTTTTGTGAGAGAATGAGATCAGCGTTACAAGTGAATGGAGTAAATTTTCTGCAGTGTTTTAATATAACATCAACGGAAAAAAAAGACTTAATGTACTTAAAAAAAAGATTTATTTTGAACAGTTTGTCGTTCTGTATCCTATAAAATCGGAAGAGCATTCATATTGCTCTCATTAAATGAATCACCCACATTTGTATCGTAATTCAATGGACAAGAGCAAAACACCCTGATCCCCCTTTGTGACGGTAGATGTCCTTACCTGTCTGTCAATCTAGACAAAAGTGATATATTCTCCAGTATTTCAATAATAAGGCCTTCTACTATGTTGCACATGTCAAGAAGACCTATGGATCTAGGTCTTTGCTTTAACATAATCTTTTATCTATTGGCAGCAGGAACATCTGTAATGCATGGTGTTCTGGTGGAGAGAACGTGACTGACAGCTGCTATGTTGCTGTTTAAGATGTCTAACGTCTGTGAAAAGACCTTGTTTGTGTCATGCAGGATCCCTAGCAGGCGAGCCGAGTTGTAATGCAATTGACAACTCACTATTCCTGACATTAATAAAGATCAAACATGTACAGGAAATTGAACTCTCACTTTCCAAATGTAATGAGATGGTATCCATCACCCGGTTGTTTACTCCGCAATCTGATCAAATGACCGAATTATGGTGTACTCACCCACACACCAAACTACCTTTATAGCCTGGAAGCATCACTCTTTAAAATAGATTGCAGAATAAATGAGATTTAAATAAAGACTCTATATGGTAATGTTTGACTGTTATGGTCTGGTTTTTAGAAGGGTCAGAATCATTGAATGATCAACATAACATTAACAGAGATCACGGACAGTGTGTTGAATTCTGCTCTTAGGGCTTGTAATGTTTCTGGTCCAAGGTACATGCCAGGCAGGAGTGGCTTTATCAGTGTAAACAATAAAAGCTCCACAGTCAGGCTGTGTAAATAGCCCTGAGAGCGGGGCAGCATAATTGAAGATGGAGCGAGCTGTATCCATTTAGGTTGCTTCATTGTTTGTAACTAAAGAGAAAATTTTTAATTATGCCTTTATATATATGTAGACCTCTTATGTTCTGAAAAATGTCATTTAACTGATATCAGTTCTAAAGAATATGAAAAATCAATTTCTCATTCATTTTCACATTAAAAATCTAGAAAAAAGAACCCTATCTTTAAAATAAATGTACTGTTGCAATCCCTTCAAAAAGGGATAAAAAAATTAATAAGTTTAATAATTTAAGGTATTTTCTGTTCATACATATTGCATATAAGTTGAAGTTCGACATTGAAGCTATTTTTCCTGTCATACTTATTATACCCTAATATAGTGTTTGTGAATTAGCCAGTCATTGTGTACAAACCGAAATTGACTTTGTTAGATATTACAAATAACAAAAATTATAAATATAAGTATTCTGATAACTGGTTTTTAAGGTATGCAACAATTAATATGTGACCCCTGCTTATGCTTCTATGCCTAAAGCATCTCATAAAGACTGATTGTCTTGAGTGTTAATATTCATATATCGTGTAAAATGGCTTTTTACAATATACTAAAATGGTATTGGTGGTACCATGATTAAAATGATTGATGTGAAAATAATAAAGCAAATAACAGGGTTTTTTTTAAAGTTTTTAATATACTTAAACTAATTTTAAAAATTATTAAATGAATAAAATCTATATTGCACTGTTGTACTGCTACAGGGCGGTTTGGAGGTGTAGTGGTTAGCACGGTTGTCTCACAACATGAAGGTCCCGGGATTTGAATCCTGGTTTGTGGATCTTGCTGTATGGAGTTTGCATGTTCTCCCTGTGCTTGCGTGGGTTTCCTCAAGGTACTCGGATTTCCTCACACAGTCTAAAAACATTTGTATTACGTTGATTGGTGAGTCTAAATTGTCCATAGGAGTGAATGTGTGTGTGAGTGGTGGTTTGTCTATGTATGCCCTGCGATGGACTGACAAACTGTCCACTGTGTACCCCTGCCTCTCGCTTTATGGGTGCTGGGATAGGTGCCAGCAGAACCCTGTGACCCAGAATTAGGGAATAAGTAGGTAAGAAGATGAATGAATGAATGTACTGCTACATGAAAAAACATTTTAGTAGCAAAAGTAAAACAACCATGAATAGTAATGTTTTTACTGGTAGATATACTGTTTTAACCCAGTTAATGTGAAGATGTAAATGAAACTGACTAGTTTTATTAGAAAACCTGTGGTCATTATTCTATGTGAATATCATGTATTTATTCTAATTTCGTTTTTAATCACTAATTAATGATTTAATGATAATTAACCTGAAGTCCTAAAGTGTCAGAGCAGGTTGAAGGAGCAGGATCAGGGAAAAGGAGAGCACCCAAACCTAGGATTGGCGGGTTTAAATTGTCCATTTTATATAAATAAAAAACAAGAACAAGATTTAAATTTTAAAAAATACCATGAACGAGACGTGACGAGACGAGATTGCAAACTTCAATTTGAGTAAGCGCATGAAAAAAACCAACAATTCAGGGCAAAAGGGGAAAAAGGCGAGAAAAGCGAGATGAACCAACACCCCTAGGAAAAACTGCCGGCTTAAGAGGCGTGCGAAATCAACGCACAACGAGACTAAGCTGTGCGCCAGCAGCGCGCCGGAGATGCTCATAACAGAGGAGGGCGTGACATACAGAGACAGCTGGGTAGATTAAAGGCCTAGTTTTATAGGAGCGTCTGCCCAACCAGGCAGATCAAGCTGAAGGCACCAATGTCAAAGACATGTGCAAATGATCAGACATAATTTTAAACTTGATTAAATTCTAGATAGTGCGAATTATTATTATGGTTATATATTTTTGTAGCATTAACTATGTGTTAGCTTCCTCACCAAGGCGATTGTCTCGCTGCTCTAGGAGGAAATACATTGTTCAGCACAATGGACCTAACCTCTGGCTTCTGCAACATCCATATGAGTGACGTAGACAAAAAGCTAACTGCTTTTACCACTCCTTTTGGTCTTTATGAATTCAGTCGCCTTCCACAAGGCCTATGCAACAGCCCAGCAAGAGTATATTTATATATATGTATATATTTATATACCAAAACTTTCTCACCCTGCTGTGTTATCTGGACGATCTCTTGGTGATGACTCCCTGTGAAGAAAAGGCCCTGGAGAGGTTGGAGATGGTCTTTGAGCGGTTAAGGTGCTCATGGCCTAAAATTAGCATAGAAAAAATTGTACTTCCTGAGATGAAGCGTCAAGTTTCTTGGTCACATTATGAATGAAACCACTCTTCTCGTTGACTGCAGCGACAAAAGGAAATGAGATTACTCAAAGAGTGGTGCTGTTTTTAGGAAACTCAGTTTGTCAGATTGGTCTACTGAAAGTTTCCTATCCTTTGAACAACTTAAGTCAGCCCTTCTACAATCTGTGGTGTTGACTCATCCTCATCCCTGTAGGAGAGTCCATGGCACGAACAATAGCTTTTGCAAGTAAGGCACTTACTCGAGCTCAGTCCCACTACCCTGCTAAGGGTACCCTCCTAAGTTTCTTGCACTAAAATGGTTGGTCTGCAACAAATTTAGCCATTGGCTGAAGGGACACTTCTTCCCAGTCTGGACGGACAATAATCCGCTGACTTATATCATGACAATGCCAAAGTTAGACGCTTGTGAGCAGAGATGGGTAGCTAAGTTGGCCTCCTACACATTTGATATCCAGTACATACCAGGCACAAAGAATGTGGTTGCTGATGCACTGAGCCATCAACTGTTTGTCCCTGGTCACATAAGTCGTAGGCTTGGGGCAGAACCATACAATCATTTATTGGACCAATCTCAGCTGATAAGAGGAGACACGGTACTGGATTCGTTTAGGCTGAGTGCAAACGGCCAGCATTTTGAACATCCATTGGAGCAGTGATCAAGTTTATGCCGTCTTCGAGGCTCATACGAGATGAGATATGGAAGCAGAATGTAGAGTAATTTCCTGGCTGCTCAAGGGACCCAGCTGATGAAACTTCTGATCAGAATCCCCTACCGAGAGAAGCAGGAAAGTGACCATGTGCTCTCTAGAGTTCTTCTTTATGTGTGCCGAGGGAGAAGACCATCTCGGAGAGAAAGAGCCAAGGAAACTTACAAGGCTTTAAAACTGTTGAAGCAGTGGGACAGATTGAAACTGTTAGATGGCATACTATACTGTGTCCGCAAAGATCCAGTGACTAAATTCACACGCTACCAATTCGTAGTTCCTGAATCTCTGGTCAGTGAAGTTTTGTGCTGCGTACATGATGAGGCAGAACATCAAGGCCAAGGACAAACATTGTCTTTAGCTAGACAGAGATTTTCGTGGGTTGGGATGGAGAGTGATGTCTGAGATTGTGAGAATCTGTCAAAGGTGTGTGGTCAGCAAAATCCCTGAACCAGAAGGGAGGGCTCCCTTGGAAAGCATCAGAACTGCCTGTCAGTTGGAGTTGGTCTGTGTAGACTTCTGGTCTGCCGAGGACTCTTCTGGCAAAAGTGTGGAGGTTGAGAGGTTTAATCGCACCTTGGCAATATGATCAGAGCATTACCCACAAGAGCCAAACAGAACTGGCCACAAATGCTGCAAACCCTGACTTACAACAGTACTGCACACGAATCAACTGGCTATGCCCCGTTTTACCTTATGTTTGGTTGCATTCCCAGATTGCATGTTGATTTAATGTTCCAGTGTGTAGATAGCGATGACAGATAGATCGCTGACTATGATCAGTACGTAAGGAAATTAAAGGACACCTTGAAGGAAGCTATGTTAGTTGCCCAAGCCAATAATACTGCGACTCAATAACGACAGACTGACTATTACAACAAAGACGCCAAGGGCAGTGACATTGACATAGGCAATTATGTGCTGCTTGCCAATAAAGAAGAGAGTTGACGGCGCAAGTTAGCCAATAGGTGGGATACGAAATGTCATATCTACCGTGTCAGGAACACCCGGACAGAACAGGAGGGAGTGGTTCACAGGAACTTGCTTTTGCGAGCCAACTTCTTGCATGTCGAACAAAGGGAAGGGTTGATTCCTGATGAATTGATATCAGACTGTGGAACAGATGAGTCTATGATTGACAGTACTGTTGATGCATAGGAGGGCAACTGGGAAGATATTGATGGGCCAGTTCACCCTGGGGGTTGTCCAGTTAGTGGGACTCTCACTCACCAGTAGGAGGGAGATTCGAGGACCCAAATTCTAATACAAAACTAGAGCACACCTTTGATAAACAGAGTCTCGAAAGTGAGAATGGGGCAGCCATTTAGAGTTCTGAACTGGACACGGTTGATATTGGGTTAGATGAAATTGAGGGTGAAGCCTCAGTGTCGTTACCACCAGACAGCGTCCCTGAAGGAATCTTCCCGACACCTCTTAAAACTGCTCACCCAGTAAGAACAAGGGCAGGCAGATTGGTAAAGCCAGTTAATAGACTGATCCAAATCATGACCCAGAAAACCCTACTACGAAGCCCTTCATTTAGCCTCCTCTGGTCAAAAGCTTAAGTTAGATAGGAAGTCGTATATTTTGGTTTTGGGTGGGTTCTTGGTTGAGTAGTGTTAAATATTTAGTAAAGTATCTGTAAAAGTGTTTATGGCACTTTTTGGTTGCGGGTGAGCACGTGAGAGTCTGGCCAACTATCATTGGCCACCCTAACAGTAGCTGGGTAATGTAGATGCTGTGTTTCATACTCCCATAAAACTAGTATGGGACTAGTTTTGTGAAGTTCAGCGGGGTGAATGTAGCCAGTTTAAAAGAGAAATTTTGTTTATTTATTTATTTATTTTTATTTATTTTTTGTGGTGAACTTCCCAAATAAAAGAAAAACATTCTGTATATACATACATGCACAGGTTGTATGTATGTGTATGTAGGAATTTCTGTTATGATGTTTATTTAAATGGGACTCTTGTCAGGGTTGCACGCTATACCTCTGGGAAGCGCATACAAAAAAAATCATATTTATCAATCTGTGCTTATGGAAATTCCCATAGAAAGTGGCCCAGAGATTTTAAATTTAGCCCACCAGTGTGCATTTACAGTTACAGTTAGTCATTTAGCAGACGCTCATATCCAGAGCGACATACATTTGGTCACTTTTTACAACTGAGCAATTGTGGGTAAAGGCCCTTGCTCAAGGGCCCACAGTAATTGCTTGTTGGAGGTGGAAATCGAACCCCGGTCTTTCTGGTACTAGTCCAACACCTTAACCACTAGGCTACCACTTCCCATTTAATTTTCAAATGAGTGCAGTGTAGTGAACCAAATGTAGCCCAGAGATTTTACATATCTTTTGCATTTTAAAAAATGTGTTAATACATGAATGAGATAAATAAAAAAAGAGATCAGTTAACATGTGTTTATTTTGAACTTTTCATGTTTTTGGAATGTGGGAGAAAACCGGAGTACTTCGTCTAAATCCACACAAGCACAGGAAGAAAATGCAAACTTTGCACAGAAAAACCCATCCAACCCAGGACATTCTTACTGTGAGGCAACTGTACCACTATGCCACCACGCCACCCCTCATTTAAAACCTTTGGTCGTCTACACTGCATTCATTTGAAAATTAAATACAAACTGGTAGGTGATATTTACCAAAGTTAAGGAATAAGGAAATAAAAGAGAAATTAAGAAAAAAGAAAGGGGCAGAAACGAGAACCCAGGAAGAGAAGTGGACAAGGACCAGAGCAAGGGAGAGCGAACAGACAAGAAGAGAACCGAGACCAATATCGGGACTAGGGACAAAGGCAAGGAAGGGAACTGAGGGACAGAAACCCGAAACAGGTGCGAGAGACAGGAAGGACCAAGACAGGGCGAGAGGGGGGCATGACATAAATTCCAAGGTCTTCATTGACATTGATGGGTTGTTATTTGATTTAATTTATTTTAGAATTAAAAATGATGCACATTGTGTGGGTCATTGCAAAGGGTTTTACTTATTTTTTATTTTTTATTCTTTAATCATTTTTATCATTTGGGATCATGTTTTCTATTAACTGAAGCTTTTAGCTTGCAGGCATTGTTAGTCTGTTTTACACCATCATGTCTGGTGTTCCTGCTATCAAAAGCACATATGTCCCTTGATAAGCACACTCTTCCATCAGTGGTATTCTGGAGAAAATTTACCACTTAAATTTTCATGATCTTTTCACTCCAGGATCCCACTTTCATCACAACAGTTCTGTAACCTAATGGCAGTAACGACTTTGGCACTTCCATCAAAAAGCTATTTGTTTCAATGTTTTATCTACAGGGAGTAGTGTAATATGCAGATGAGCCAATCAATTACAGATTATTTGCCAACCTTCCCACATCTCATCTTGTTATTTTCAATATAAACATTAAGTTAAATAGCTCAATTATAGTAATAATAATAATAATTATAATAATGTGTGTCATGGTAAAATATTGGACATTGCCTGTCTGACTGCACCAAACAGTCTTTCCCTTCATCCCAGTGGTTAATGCTAAAGCCAACATTTTCGTTACTTTCTGTATAACTTGTATGTCAGAATTCCCTCAGTTGGTGGGGTTAGAGGGAGCAGCAGCTTGTCACAGCACACTTATTTGGACCTAATCAGAAGACATCTGTGGTGTTGTGTGAATATAGTTTAATAAGGTGCTACAAAGCATTGTTCATTCATCTTCTAACCCACACTTATTCCCTAATTCAGGATCAGGCGGCAGCTGGAGAGGCAGGGGTACCCTCTGGACAGTTTGCCAGTCCATCACAGGGCCACATATAGACAAACAACCGCACGCACTCACATTCACTTCTATGGGCAATTTAGAATCAGGGGAATAAAGTTGATCTGTCACACCATGAAGTTATGTATGGTTGTAGAGACATAGTTGGAGGTGACAGAGTTTAAAATGTTGAGATTTTTATTATGAGTGACAAGGATGGACAGGATTAGAAATGAGTTTATTAGAGGGACGGCGCATGTAGGATGTTTTGGAGACAATGTGAGAGAGGCTAGGTTGAGATGGTTTGGACATGTGCAGAGGTGGGTCATGCAGTATGTTGGTAGAAGACTGCTGTGGATAGAGGTGCCGGGCAGGCAGAAAGAGGAAGACCAAAGAAGAGGTTTATAGATGTGGTGAAGAAAAATGCAGGGTGAGGGAGGCAGATGTGGAGGACAGGGTAATGTGGAGTAGAGCGATCTGCAGTGGCGACCCCTAACGGGAGCAGCCAAAAGACAAAGATGATACTTTGAATATGGTTAATGCCTTTTTGTATACGTTAATATATTGTATTCTTCATAATATGCAAAAATCTATTTAAAGTTCTTATGGTCTATAGTCTTTTCCTACATATATCTGACATACATATCAGCAGAAATACCATAAAGAACAGTCTGATTAAGCATCCGGCTCTAAGGGCTTTAATCCCAAAAGCGCTCTGAGACGAATTTTACATCAACGGTTGCTTAGCATAGAGTAGATAATACTGTTTTTAAATGAATTCTAATTTGTCCTCTAGCACTTGTTAAAACTAAAACCTTAAAGGTTTTTAGAGAAAAGCTAATAGTCTCATTCCTTGACATATAAGAGAACCAGCGAAATAATGTTATTATACATCATGCATGCAGACTAAGAATGATGCATGTATTGGTGATATTGTGGAGCAAAGCTTGGTGTTTGACGGGTTCTACATAAATGTGCAATAAATTTTACATTCTGTTTAATCAAATGGCTATTGTGTATATCAGACACATACATAACCAATTGACCAGTGAACTTTAACTATAATAATAATAATAATAATAATAATAATAATAATAATAATAATAATAATACTATATAGTGGTACCTGGATGTATGATTTTAATTTGCTCCGTGGCTAAGCTCGTAGCTCAATTTGCTGGCACATCAAATCAATTTTTCCTGTTGAAAATACTTAAAATGCCCTTAATCCATTCCAATTCCCAAAATGACACCACTTATTTTTATGCTTTCATGATATTAAATAAGGAAAATATATTTCTAAATAACAGATATTGCATAAAAACACAATAGAAAGAGTATATACAAATTTATTAACGTTCTATGCAGTGTACTTACTTTGAAACGACTTGCAACAAAGATACTGGGGGAGGTAGAGACTAGAGGAGATAGACGGAGGAGGGTTTTATGCTACCTATTTTCCTTTTTAAAATATATATTTCACTGCGAGTACAACGAATCAGTGTTCTCTACGAGGTGAACACATGCTCATTTTTCTATCTCGCAGCAGCATCTCGAGCTTGTACCTCACTTTTGTTACTCGTTACAAAGTCACTCGTAGGTCAAGGTACCACTGTAATTAGCATTATCTCTTTGTTATATAGACAGGCATACAGTGATTCATACTTAATTTAACTTAAATTAACATACTTAATTTAATACATGCCAAGTATTTTTTTCTTTATTCAAAAAAAGAAAAAAAAGCGCATGAAAAAAAACAATTCAGGGCATAAGAGGAAAACGGTGAGGATAGTGAGATGAACCAACACCCCTAGGAGAAAACTGCCGGCTTATAAGGCGTGCAAAATCAACACACAACAAGACTCAGCTGTACAAGTGCAGCCGAGCCCATGCGTGCGCCGCTGCACACCGGCAGCGCGCCTGAAACGATCATAACAGAGGGAGGCGTGACAGTACCTTCCCCTCTATGAATGCCTCCTGGTGTTCTCCTAGAGGGACCCTCCGGAAAAAGAGAATCGAGAGAACATGAACGTGAGAGGGGACATGAACGAGAGAAGGGGACCAAGAGGTAAGCATGAACAAGAGAGGGGAACCTGAATGAGAGAGGGGACCAAGAGGTGAGCAAAAACTAGAGAGGGGAACCCGAACGAGAGAGGGGAACCGAGAGAACATGAACGAGAGTGGGGAACCTGAACAAGAGAGGGGAACCGAGAGAACATGAATGAGAGAGGGGAACCTGAACGAGAGAGGGGAACCTGAACGTGAGAAAGGACATTAACGAGAGAGGGGACCAAGAGGTGAGCATGAACGAGAGAGGGGAACCTGAATGCGAGAGGGGAACTGAGAGAACATGAATGAGAGAGGGGAACCTGAACGAGCACGAGAGGGGAGAACACGAACGAGCACGAGAGGGGAGAACACGAACGAGCACGAGAGGGGAGAACACAAACGAGCACGAGAGGGGAGAACAAACAAAAAAAATCTGAAGCTGAGGCTATAAGCAAAACTAAAAATACTCAAACACTGAAGAGGAAAAAAAAGAAGAAAAGTACTCAGCCAGATAAACATAGAAGGGATAATGGGGGTCCAGGTCCATGAATGATCCAATACCCTGAAAGGGTAGCCTCCTCGACAGGATCAGAACGAGGCTTCCTAGCCTTCTCGACAGGATCAGAACGAGGCTTCCTAGCCTCCTCGACAGGATCAGAATGTGGCTTCCTAGCCTCCTCGACAGGATCAGAACGAGGCTTCCTAGCCTCCTCGACAGGATCAGAACGAGGCTTTCTAGCCTCCTCGACAGGATCAGAACGAGGCTTCCTAGCCTCCTCGGCAGGATCAGAACGAGGCTTCCTAGCCTTCTCAACAGGAACAGAACGAGGCCCCAGACCTCCTCAGGAGCAGAACGAGGCCCCCAGGCCTCCTCAGGAGCAGAACAAGGCCTTCAGGCCTCCTCCGGACGAGGCAGACGCTCCTCGACCACCTCTGGACCAGGCAGACGCTCCTCGACCACCTCCGAACCAGGCAGACGCTCCTTGACCACCTCTGACCCCACCAGGCACATCTCTGGCCGGGCCAGAAAAACTACAGCCTTGACTGGGGTAAGGAAGTCACATGTGGTGAGGAGATAGAAACAAAGGTAGACGATGTCCTCCCTGAGACTCTGGTCTAAGTCCCAAGCTTGAGCTACCCAGTCCAGTGCCTTCCCCATTAAACACAAATACACCAGCTCGCATTTGTTCCTGGGCGTGGTGTAAGTGTGTGGCTGAGATTTTTAAATCGCGTGCACTTCCATACAAACTTCCGTCACTTACCGCGTCGGCCGTCATATCTCCGCGGGAATGCGGTTGGGGAGAGGAGGGCTGCTGCCGCCAATCCGCTGGGTCTGAATTTGGTTGGTTCATTCTGTCAGATCGGGTGGGGGGGAGCAGGATCAAGGAAAAGGAGCGCACCCAAACGCAGGATTGGTGGGTTTAAATAGTCCATTTTATTAATAATTATTAAAAAAACAAAAATAAAGACAAGATTTAAATTAAACAAAAATACCTAGAACAAGAACAGACGAGATGAGACAAGATCACAAAATCGAATTTGAGTAAGCGCATGACAAAAAACAATTCAGGGCAAAAGGGGAAAACGGCGCGAAAAGCGAGATGAACCAACACCCCTAGGAGAAAACTCAACGCACAACGAGACTCAGCCGGCAGCGCGCCGGAGACGCTCATAACAGAGGAGGGCTTAAAAGCAGGGCTGTTTCCTCAGCCTACTTCTGTTTACTTTGTTGACTCATTACTGTGTAGTAAAGTATCACATTATTAAGTTTGCTGAAATAATGTGTGCCTTTCACCGTATTTGCACTTGGATATGCTCCAGCAGACTCCCATGACCTCGAATTAGGGATTAGAAGATGAATGAATGATTTGATTAATTTTTTAATTTTTTCATCTGACTTCAACTCAAACATTTTTGCGCTATATCTTATTTTTTTTTTTTTTTAAACTTCACTGTATGTCTGGTCTTAGTTCCATTATACTGGACTCACTTTGAATGCTTCCTAAGCATCTACCCCACATTTTAGCCTTTACCGCTTCTTACTACCTGTTTCCCACAGCAGTATCTCTGCTGACAGTTCTCCTTGTTCCTGGTTCATGCCTAGTCTAGTTCATTAACCCTAAAGCTCCCAAGATATTCTCTGATTGATGTTTCTCTGTGTTTGCTTCATGAACTATCAGCTGAACTTCAATACACTGTTTTCAATAAGCACATCTTTCTGTGGTTGGTCATGGTATACCACCTGAAAAAATGTGAAATGTATTTTATTAGATATTAATAGGTTAAAATAAATAAGTTTATAAAATTATGAATTAAAAAATTTGTTAAAAATGTCCCAACTTAATTTTATTTAAATGTAAAAAAAAATTGGGGCGGCACAATGATGTAGTGTGTTGCGAGTTTGATTCCATAGCAAGCGGTATTTCTGTGGCAAGTTTGCATGTTCTCCCACACTTGTGTGGGTTTTCTCTGGGTATTCTGGTTTCCTCTCACAGTCCAAAAACATTCGGTTGATTGGTGATTCCAAATTTTCCATAGGAGCGAATGTATGTTAGAGTGTTTTTGTCTATTTGTGGTCCTGTGATGGATTGGCTGTGTACTCCTGCCTCTCACCCTGCTGGGATAAACCCCAGCAGACCACCTATAACTTGAAAGTTGCTATGGTTATAACATCAATGTTTTCAGGCTCCCACTTGAGTGGTACAGTAATCATATTGGAGGCAAGTTGTCCATTGCACATGGGGGAGATGAAATATGGTTGAGACCTTATACTGCTTTATGTATATTATAAAAGGCACAGGGTGTAACACACAGGGGAAAGAGTATGGTTCCATTTGCTCACTTCAACAGATCTTGTGGGTGGCACAGAATACCATATGTTTTGCAATACCAAATTGTATGAAAAAAATAATTTGTATAATTTGTAAAATATTTATTTAAATTTCAGTTCTTAATTACACACACGCACGCACGCACGCACGCACGCACGCACGCGCGCGCGCACACACACACACACACACACACACACACACACACACACACACACACACACATATGCACACACACTGTCACCTCATGCTTTGTGTGTCTACTCTCAAGAAAGACAAAACACTTTGAGTAGCATTCGAATTACACTCAGGTGAGCTTAATTTTCCTCACGCTCCCTCAGCCAGCACTTTTTTTGGCTTCAGAACCTTACAAGGCCATCAGTTTATGGGTGGTACACACTTGCATGAATAAATGTAACTAATAACTTTAAATCATCATTTGGGAAGTAACATAAAAAATCACTTTGCTATACTTCGTTATGCTGCACAGTGGGGTACCCCATCACATAATCTACTAATATTTTTGTAAAGCCATGTCCCTATGCTGTTTTTTGTGTCCTGGCTCGGTATGGTTCTTCCCAATGCTCTCAAAGAGAAGCTAGATTAGTCGTAATGGGTGCAAAGGGTGGTTGAGCATCCACCACCCCCTTGACATCTGTATCCCCAGCTCTGAGCTCTGAGGCATCATGGAGCTGCTGGACGAACAGGAACGGCTGATGCACTGGAGAAGCACTTGAGTGCTGCATACACACACATTGCTGGCACAGGTAAATTCTCAGAGGTCATGTGCATGTGTGAGCAATGGTAGGGGCTCAAAGAGCTGCACAAACATCTTTGCAGAATCCTGAGGTCCCCCCGTCTTAATGAGCAGCAATGAAATAGCATAGGCAAGCCCAGAAGGTCTCCACTGCAATAAAGTCCAGATCAGGTTCCTCAGTTTAGGCTGTCAGCATGGTTTGAAACCACTCTTCCTGCTCAGCTTGGAGAGTGACAAGCTCCCTCTGCTGCTCCTGCAAAATCCCTACAACCTTATGAATTAAGGCTCTATGTTGGGCTCACCTTGGGTTTAAGTAAATTTCTGAGTTTCTGCTCCCCAGTGAAAAGGCTGACCCAGAACGGAGGCAGATGCAGGTTTTACTCCACAAAAATATTTTATTCAACTTTCACAAATTTTAATGCTGCTCATTAGTGGCTCAGTTAATACGCACACTCACTCTATCGTCTTATGCCCTGTGTGTCTTACAATTACAATTACAGCATTTGGCAGACAACCTTATCTAGAGCAATTTTCAACTGAGCAATTAGGGGTTAAGGGCCTTGCTCAGGTGCCCACAGTGATGGCTTGGTGGTGCTGGGAATTGAACCCTGGTCTTTCTGGTATTAGTGTAATACCTTAACCAATAAGCCATCACTTCCCAACGGGTGTGGCAGCGTGTAGAAGACACACAAGCATTTTTTTTGGTTTACTTTTTTGTTTGTGTTAGTGGTCGTCCAATTTGAGAGAGAATGTTTTAATTTCTGAGCAGAGTTATGGATCCGTGATTGGAACTTTGAAGCTGAGCTGATTTGTCATTATGTTTTGCTGCCTGTGAAATAAAAGCATTTGCCTTGTTTAAATTGTCTATACAAATTTCTCTTGTTAGAATAAACACTCAATAGCTTTTTAATCATATAATAAAATGACTGAAACAAAAAACTCTTTATAAAAAGAGATTTAGATCATTCCCTGAAGTATGCACATTGAGTAACCAGAGTAACACTTCCATTTAAAATGCTTAAAATTTTAAATGCTTCTTTCTTTCATTAAAAATACATGTAGTGTATAAACTCTGGCTTTAAAACATGTATGTTAGTAATAGTCATGGCTTTGCTGAAGCCTTTTGTATGCTGGTTTCATTGCCTTGCACATATTTTTCCGATGCCACTATTTGGTTTGCTCTTATTTTACATCCAGTCAATGTTCAGGATCGATTGGTTAACAGAAATTGGTGGTCTTCTGTTTCATTTGTGGCTCCAGTATTGCTCGAAGCGTATTAAACTGAGTAACTAATAATCCTAAAATAAAATACTGAATAAAAAAAAAACAGATTTTATGCAAGCAGTTAAGAGACAATGCAAAACCGTAACTTTTAAATGCAAACATTTAACTTTATAATTACACAAACATCAAAAAACATTTTAAGTGGGGGTAAGCAGTCTAATATATATATATGCATGCTATTGTAACAGGAAGTAGACTTTCGACAGCGCAGTTAGATGCTGGATAGTAACGGATGTGTTTTATGTCACAATGTTTTAAAATTTTACTTAAGACAGCAGTAATAAACTAATACCATTTTATAGTTACAGTTACAGTTAAGCATTTAGCAGACACTCTTGTCCAGGACGACGTACAAACAGTGCTTATAGGTACATCCTAGAACATTTCAAGACTGATACCAGTGCAATCACAAAATACAGTGCAACAAACTTTCTTGCAGAGCTTACATCGAAAAAGTCTACTTTTATTTTTTTATTTTATTTTTGTGTATGTTTGTGTGTGTTTATGTGTCAAGTGCAAGGTGTTTACTGAATAGGTTTGTCTTCAGACATTTCTTGAAGACAGCCAGTGACTCCACTGTTCTGGCATTGATGGGAAGTTCATTCCACCATTTTTGTGCCAGGACAGAGAAAAGTATTGAGAGATAGGAGGTGGAACAAGACGTGCAATGCTGGTGGATCTAAGGGAGCATAGTGCTGTGCACTGAATGATTAGTGTTTGGAGGTAGGGTGGTGCATTGGTGTTCTTGGCATTGTAGGCAAGAGATGGAGACTGCACAGGCAACAGAGTGGCCTTAGTGGAAATGAAAGGTATCCTCCTGATGATCTTCTTCTCTTTTCGGCTGCTCCCATTAGCGGTCTCCACAACGGATTGCTCTTCTCCACACCACCCTGTCCTCTACAGCTGCCTCTTTCACCACAACTACCTGCATGTGTTCCCTTACCACATCCATAACCCTCACCACATCCATAACCCTCCTCCTTGGCCTTCCTCTTTTCCTCCTGCCTGGCACCTTCATCCTCAGCATTCTTCTACCAATATACTGCATGTCCTCCATCTGAACCTAGCCTCCCTCACCTTTTCTCCAAAAAAATCCTACGTGAGCCGTTCCCTCTAATAAAATCATTTTTAATCCTGTCAATCCTCGTCAGTCCCAATGAAAATCTCAACATCTTCAACTGTACAACATTGCAGGTCTCACTACAGTACTAGAAACTTTTCTTTTTACTGTTGAAAAAAACTCATCAATCACAAATCACTCCTGCCACTATTCTGCATCCACTCCATCCTGCCTAAACTCTTTTCTTCACTTCTTTAACACACTCTCCATTACTTTGCACTGTCGACCCCAGGTTGACCTCCACTTTCACTACTTCTTCTTCCTGCAACTTCACCACTCCATTGCCTTCCCTCACACATGTACTCTTTCTTACTCCTACTGACTTTCATTCCTCTTCTCTCCACCGCGTACCTCCACCACTCCAGATTCTTCTCAACCTGCTCTTTAGTCTCCCAACAAATCTCAATATCTTCTGCAAACATCATCGTCCATAGAGATTCCTGTCTAACCTCATCTGTCAACATGTCCATCACCACTGCAAACATGAAACGGCTCAGAACTGATCCTTGATGCAATCCCACATTCACCTTGAACCAGTCCAACATTCCTACTGCACATCTCATTCCTGTCACACTGTCCTCATACATACCCTGCACTACCCTCACATACTTCTCTGCTACACTTGACTTCCTCATACAGTACCACAGCTTCTCTTTCGGAACCCTGTCATACGCTTTCTACAAACACACAAACTCCTTCTGGCCTTCTCTATACTCCATCAACATTCTCAAAGCACAGATTGCATCTGTAGTACTCTTCCTTGGCATGAAACCACACTGTTGCTCAAAGATGGCCACCTCTTCCCTCAGCCTAGTTTCCACTACTATTTCCCATAACTTCATGGTGTGACTCATCAATTTTATTCCCCTGTAGTTACTGCAAGACTGCACATTTCCCTTATTCTCCATTCCTCAGGCATCCTCTCATCTTCCAAAATCCTGTTAAACAATTTAGACAGAAATTTCATTGCCATCTCTTCTAAACATTTCCCCAATTCTACTGGAATGTCATCAGGTCCAACCACATTTCCACTCTTCATCTAGCTGCTCTCACTTCCGCCTTACTAATCCAATCCAATTCCTGTTCCACCATCTCCACATCAACCAACCTTCTTTTTCTCTCATTTTTCTCATTTATCCGCTGTTTAAAATACTCTCTTCACCTTCTCAACCCACACTCCTCCATAGCCTACATGCTCTAACCTGCAGTACATCTTTCTTAGCTCTGTCTCTCTGCCTGGCCAACTGATACAAATCCTTTTCTCCTGTCTTAGTGTCAAACTTCTCATATTACTCCTCATACACCTTTTCCTTAGCTTTTTCCACCTCCCTCTTCCCCTGTTGCCTTTACTCCTGCCTTTTCTCATCTCTCTGCTGATCCCAATTCTTTTTCGCCAAACTCTTTCTCCTTATACTTTCCTGCACTTGCTCATTCCACCACCACCACCACCACCACCACCACCACCACCACCACCACCACGTATCTTTGTCTTCCTTTCCCTTTCCAGATGTCACACCCAGTACCTTCCTAGCTGCCTCCCTTATCACTTCAACATTCATCATTCAACAACTCTTCACCACCACGAGACCCTGCCTGAAACTCACACTACAGTCTCCTCCTTCAGCTTCGACCATCTTATTCTCTTTTCTGTTCACTCCCTCTTCCACTTCTTCTTAACCTCCAAAGCCATCCTACAGTCCACCATCCGATGCTGTTTAGCTACACTATCCCTTGCCACCACCTTACAGTCTCCAATCTCTTTCAGGTTACATCTTCTGCACAAAATATAGTCTACCTGTGTGCAACTTCTTCCACTCTTACATGTCACCCAATGCTCTTCCTTCTTCTTAAAATATGTGTTCACCCCTGCCATCTCCATCCTTTTAAGGAAATTTACTGCCATCTGCCCTTCCACATTCCTCTCCTTAAGGCCACACCTCCTCATCACCTCTGTTTCCTTCACCAACATGACCATTGAAGTCTGCATCTATCACTAATCCTTCATGCCTCTCCAGCACTCCATCTAACGCACTCCAGAATCTTTCCTTTTACTCCATTTTACAACTTACTTGTGGTGCATAAGCACTGATGATATTTTCCATCTCCTGAACACACAAGATTATCCACCTTTCTACAAGTATACAAACTGCTCTATATGTAGGAGCAATCCTTGCCAAACCAGCTTTGATCTGAAGGCAGAGATGTTGGCAGCCACATAATTATCTGTTCAGAAAATGACAAATTCCTCAGTACACCTCTCAACATTACTCTTCATTCAAAATGCTTAACAAAAGGAGTTGCCACCTCATTGCTAAGCATTGTTCAGAGCAATTCTCATTATTTTACCCCCAAATGGCTTAAATTGCCCCTTAATGATTATGATAAAGAGGAACCTTGATGATGGAGGCTCTGAACATACTAATTGTGAGGGCATTAATGACATGGACCATATCATATTTGTTAATCACTTTTCTTACATTAGGGATTGTGTTTACCATATCTTTTATGAATGGTTACTGTAGGTAAAGTACTGCCTACTAAAAGTAGTCCATGGATAACAAGTAAAATGGTGATAGCCAAAGGCTATCCTGTTTTTTTCTGCTCTGACTAAAAAAAGCACTGTGTTGATAACATTTGGGGTGGGGAGAGAGAGGAGTATGACTTGCAGGTAAACACAATAATCGGCGCCGTACACACCTAACAAATCCAGGACAAAGATGCTAAACTAGTGGAAGGGGCGTAGTCCAATTCCTTAGAATACCATGGGTACATAAAGTTTTCACTATTTGTTATATTGCAGCCATTTGCTAAAATCATTGAAGTTAATTTTTTTGATGAGCTGGTTAAAAGAATGCGTACCTAAGTCATGTTCATTGATGTATCTACTCGTTACAATAACAAATAAAGTGAAAAACTTTGCACTGTTTGCATAGAAATTGATCTATTTAATGAACATACAGACTGGAAATGTATCATACTTTTCCTGTTTGTCAGTATATTGAAACCACTGATGTTTTCATCACTACAAATAAATGTAATTTGACAGTATTATGGCTCAATATTACACTCAAAGGCAATGCAGACAGGAACCCAAACTACATTAGTTTTTCATTATAAATACCGCAGCACCTTTCACAGAAAAAGCATTCTCTTTGTGCCCCCCATTCATTCTGAATGAACTGATGATGGTTGCAGTTCAATGACCTACTATCTGATGCTGTGCCTTTGTCATCAAAGCTGTCAGACTGGAAGGATTAGATACAGCTTACATCGATATCTTGGCAGGGTACACATACACATCATCTAGTGAGAGAAAATAAAAGGCAGAGGTGCAAAGAACTACCATGAAAATGATAAGCGTACCTTACCGCAAAAATGCAGTGAGTGCTTTTGAGTCTTTTAATCAATGTTATACTTAATGTATATACTTACACTATAACACAAAATTATGAATATTTTTAATTCATTTTCCTTCAACCTTTTTCTTTTTTTGTCAATTGCTTAATTTTTCTTTCTCAAGTCAGATAGTGCAAACCTTTGGTGCTATTGGTTTTCTGTAATGTATTTGATTAAAAAGCCTTTTCTAATATGTTTTTGCCTTTATTGCTTTTCCTTCAATAAATGATTAAGTGAGCTAAAAACAAGAGTACTAAAATCAGTTTTCCCTAGACTCTGGACACTGGAAATATGATTAAGCTTTTGGCAGTACCAATGGTTGTGATGAACCATCTATTGCAACTTTTGGTCCAAATGCTCATATGGATAGAAAGGCTTCAGATTATTGCCATGACTATGTTAAATATTTTAACTTATTATGTTCATATATAATATTCTCCTAACGCTTACGGCTAATACGTCCATTCCTCCTATTGCTGCTTCTGCGTTTTTAGAGGCCCTGCCTCCACTCTCCAATGCATCTCCGGTTACTAAACCCGCCTCTTACTCTGACTCCTTGGAGGCTTGTAACGGCTTTCTTCTGAAGTGCCGTTTAGTCATACAGATGAACTTCAATGCTTTCCTACTGAAACATCTAAGATAAACTTTTTAGTCTCTCTTCTTTCAGGTCAACCGGAAACTTAATCTATGTACAGACAAAGAGGTAGGGTCAAGCAGAACTATGTGGAGCATTTTATGGAGGTATTTTACCATCATACAGGAGAGGTCTCAGCTGGGGAACAGTTTGTGTAAATCTACTGCTCTGGATTACATCTTTAAGTTTTGTTTATTGTATATTGTGAAGAGCACCCTGCTTCTCCATATTCAAATGCTAAATCCATGCAAGTAGACTATTCAAGGGTGTCCGCTGCTGGATGACAACACCTCAGGGACTCTGTCTCTATTGTGGTCAAGGAGGCCACTTTAATGGAATCCAGGTATGTCCCAACCTGACACATGTTGTGTGTCGTTTCCCACTCCCTAGCACAACTTTCTTTCCCTTGACCACTGTGGTACAGATAATAACCCCTTCTGTGTGTTGCGGCACACGCTATCCATGACCCCGGGTCGGCTGGCAACATCTCTTGGGCCCTTTGTTACCGAATTGGGGCTTAAAAGGAAAGTAAACCCTATCGAGTACAATCTGTAGTCCATCACCCATATTAGAAAAGGGAGAGTTAAACAGTTAAAATGTTAAAAGAGACTTAAAAGTATGTGAAGCCAATTCAATTGCAAGTGGGGTTGCTTCATATTGATGAGATCTGCCTGCTGGACCTGAAAAAGTTAACAGCTGAGATTGTATTAGGGCATTCCTGAATTACACTTGTTTTCACAGGTGTCTTTCAGCTCCTATTTCTAACTCTTTTTGCCACATCCATAGAAAGTTCTTCTGAGAACCAAACACTCAAAATCATTTCTGAGTATCAGGCATTCAGCAATAATTTCCGCCCAAATCTTCCAAAGCAGTCAACCAGCTTCCAGTCCACAGACTGTGGGGCTGTGCAATTGACCTCTTCTCTGACAAGCCACTCCATAGAGGCAAAATTTATTATTTTTCTATCCCAGAACAACAGGTAATGAAGGCTTGAGACTGTGCATTGACTACAGAGATCTAAACTAGATCATTAACAAATACCAGGGTCCATTTACTCTCACCCCAGCTACCTGGGAAGCCGAAATCTTCACCAAACTAAACCTTCAGAGTGCATACAATCTCATCCAGGAGGTGGACAAGTAAAGTCTGCTTTGTCATGCCTTTTGGTCTTGCCAACAGACCCTGTGTGCGAGGGGTTCATTGACATGGTAATTCTGGACTTTCTAAACCCCATCTGTCATTGTATACATAGATTATATCCTTATATATTTAAAAACTGAAAGCATCAACACATCAGGGCAGTACTTCAGAAGCTGAAAGATAAGTGACTTTTCCTAATAGCAGAAAAATGTATAGTTAATCAAACCAACCTAACTTTTCTAGGCTATGTCTTGAGCCCCCAGAGCATACACATGCATTAGCAGGTGTGTTAAATTCAGTTCCGGACGGGCCGGTGTCCTGCAGAAATTAGATCCAATCCTAATCAAACACACTGAACCAAATCTTGCTAGGTACACTTGACACTTAGAGGTAGGTGTGTTGGTTATGTTGGAGCTAAATTCTGCTGGAGGAACTGCACTGCACTCCAGGAACTGAGTTTGACACATGTGGACTAGAGGAAGATGTCCATGATCACACACTGGCTCAGTACGGTCACTATCAAGGAGCTCAAAAGATTCCTCATGTTTGCTAAGTTCTACTGGAGATTCATCAGAAATTATGGTAGCAAAGTTTCCCCTCTAACCTCCTCAATGGTAAGCCCCCAAAACATTCTTGTACACACTCAGTGTAGCAGGCTATGTAGCTACTGCAGAAATTATTTATCACTACCCCTCTCATTGCCCATCCTAATCTTGAAAAATTGCCTATGGCCATGGAGACTGCAGAAGCATCACTCCACCACCTACAGTCTACCAGAGAAAATAGTCTCAGACAGGGGCCCCTTGTTCACTTTGAAGTGAAAGCCTTTTTTGCCAAGATTGGTCTTCCTCAGTCTGCTTTCTGTGTTTGTCTATGGATCCCTGCATCGCTATTTCTAATAAAATGCACCCTTTGGGTTAATCCTGCTCATCTCTGTCTGGTTCTGATGTTAAATTACCAGTATACTCTATTCCAATTAATTTCAGTGCTTGTTGAATTGTTTTCTAATTTACAGAGATTAAAAGAACACAAAGTATTCAACAATAATAGACATGGAATGAGGAAGAAAGTGTGAGGAGAATTTGAATTATGGCAATGTGTTGTTGAATTACCAGGTTTTAAAGTTCAAATTATAATGCCTTTCAAAGTTGTCCATCACAGGGTCACATTTGACAACCAACTAAATTTAGAATTAGCAATCAACCTAACATACCTAACCTAAAATGTTTTTGGACTTAGTAGAGAATAAACAAATTACACATTACAAAGACCACAGTCTTTTTGTATTTGAAGGTTTAAGAGCTTGATGATCTGTGAGTGTGTTTACAAAAGAATTTGTAGAAAGAAAAGAATTGCAACTTCAATCTATATAACTGAAAAAAGTCAATTTACATTATCGAATTGGAACATAATCACAGAAAGTAATGACTTCCAACTCATCTGTTCATTCATACTTTTTGGATTTATTTAAGTAATGTCCTTAAGTAAGAGAATAAATTGACACAGACAGTGCTGACAATGCCACACCTAATAACTCACCATATTGATTTATTCATGATTCATCTCAGGAAGCCATTGACTGTTTTGGAAGACATTGTGATATTCACGTAGACCCACAGCGTATAAATAAATGAATTATTCCTTTAAGTGTTTTTGAAGGCAGGTGACACACTCTGGTACAGAGGTAATTTAAAATGAATGATGAATTTTCATGACGATAGCATTTGTTTGTTTATTAATGAGCTGTTAAACGTACAGTTTACCAATTCTCATTTGCTTTAAGAACCTTGAAATTACAGGCTTACTTCAGAGGATATGGGGGAAAAACATCTATTTTACAGATGCCGGTTAGTGCTATGAAACAAAACCTCATCTTTTTTAAGAGTCTTATTGTTACGGGTTATAAACACAAGCAGTAGTCAGACCTCAGGAACATGCTTTTATTTACAGGTAAGTACAATCAGATATAACTAAAACGAAATCAAAACAAAACCGTGCAGCAATGCTGCTCTAATGAAAACCATACTTAGCTTCTGGGACTCGAACATGGAAACATTCATTGACCATGACAGAACTTGAACGAGGAAACAAATTCGAAGATCAGACACACACTTATCGACATAACATCAACCGTAACGTTAAAAAAATAATCGCATCCCCAATCAGCAGGCGATGGTGGCTACTGACGTGGAAGGGGTAGGGCATGACAGTACCCCCCCTTCAAAGAACGCCTCCTGGCAGGAGGAGAACAAGAGATAGGAGACAGAGAAACGGGAGATCAGAGAGCGGGGAACGAGAGATCAGAGACAGGGGAAAACGGAAACTGACACAAGCGAGACAGACAAGGATCAAGATGGAACTAAGACGAGAACATGAGACGAGAGCAGAACAGAGAGATAGGAAGAGAGTCGAAGGAGAGAGAAAACGAGAGGGACTAGGAGCGGGACGAGGCGAGAACCAGACAAGACTGAGACTGAGGGGGAGAGACAGGACCAGAACTGAGACAGCGAGGGCAGGGACAGGAAGGCGAGACTTGAGCACGGATAGTGACAAGAAACATGACAGAGATAAGCTGCAAGGACAGAGGATGGGGACAAAGCAAGGACCTGACAGTTACCAGAACACAACAAAAAACCCTGCAGACTGAGGCTCTAGACAGAAAGAACATTAGTCGAAACATAACACTCTGAAAAAGAAAATACAAAAAAAAAAGAAGATACTCAGCTCGCAGTACACAGAGGGGTCCTGGTTCATGAACAGTCCACAGTCTAGGAGAGGCAGGATCAGGGTGAGGCTTTCAGGCTTCCATAAAGACAGAACAAGGCCTCCAGCCCTTCTCGGGAGCAGAGAGTGGCTCCTGGACCACCACAGGAGCAAAACGAAGCCTCTAGGCCTCCACCTAAACAGAAGGTGGCCCCTGGACCACCACCGGAGCAGTGTGTGGCTTCTGAACCAACAACGGAACAGAGGGTGGCTCCTGGACCACCTCCTCGGGACCTGGTGGGAGCGCCGCAGCCTCCTCGGAACCTGGTAGGAGTGCTGCAACCTCCTTGGGACCTGTTGGGGGCGCCGTGACCTGCTCGGGACCTGGTGGGAGCGCTGCGACCTCCTCGGAGCTAGGAAAAGGTTTCTTTGACATGACTGATCCATCTCAGGGCTGAGGTGTATGGGCGTGGTCCATCTGCCACATAGGCTCTAGCACGTGGGGACTGCCAAAAACTTCAGTCATTAAAAAAATAGGTAATTTATGTCCTCGCCCACATGGATCAAACCCTTGAGAGAGTCGTTGAGCCCAGGTCTTCTTTGGCAGTGTTGGGGCTTGAACCCAGGTCTTCCTGGTCTCCTGATTAACAAAGCGCCTTAACCAGTTTCACTAGTGAAGAGTTGTTGAAGGGTTGGGCAACGACTGCATCTGTATCCTTTATTGATCTAACTTGCAGTACATACTTTCCTTCTCTGTCTCACTGTCTGGCCAAACGGTACAAATCCTTTTTTAAGGGAGACAGCTAGGAACATACTTGGTGTGACATTTGAAAAGGGAAAGAAAGATAAAAATGTGGTGGTGGAATGAGGAAGTGCAGGAAAGTATAAGGAGAAAGAGGTTGGCGAAACAGAGTATAAGGAGAAAGAGGTTGGCGAAACAGAAGTGAGGAGAGTGTGTTGAGAAGGTGGAGAAAGTATTTTGAGCAGCTGAAGTAAGGCAGAAGTGAGAGCAGCTATTAAGAGGATGAAGATTGGAATGGCGTTTGGACCAGATGACAGATAACAGGATTTTGGAAGGTGAGAGGATGCCTGAGGAATGGAGGAGTGTTCTGGTACAAATTTTTAAGAATAAGGGAAATGTGCAAGGGTGCAGTAAACTACAGGGGAATAAAGTTGATGAGTCACACCATGAAGTTATGGGAAAGAGTAGTGGAAGCCAGGCTGAGGGAAGT
>JAOTRA010000002.1:5211571-5222668 GCA_026260255.1 Pseudolaguvia tuberculata | reverse complement strand
AGATAGATAGATAGATAGATAGATAGATAGATAGATAGATAGATAGATAGATAGATAGATAGATAGATAGATATTAAGTCTTTAAATTGCTATCAGGCCTATTTGTGCAAAAGCTTACCCAGCATGCTGTAATTACACAGAAAATCACCCGTCAATTTGTCCTGTCTAATTTTCTTTTTCAATTAAACAGTTTTGTAATTATGTTTCATACTCATACGCTATCATTAGACATGCATTCAAATGGTCTTCAATTAATGAACTACTAAACACGGAGGTAAATAAATAAATGTTCGAAGAGTCCTGCACAGGAAATCAGACTAGCCTAAGTATTTGTTTATTCCAATGATTCCTGACAACTGGCTACAGATTAATTATCATGATTAAATAGCCTGCCATGAGAAACCAAAATAGCTAGCCCCCCATATCTTTGTAAGGCCCCTTTAAAAGATGTATAATCCAAGAGTTGAATAAAGTATCTGGCTGTCATGAATTATTGGCAGGCAGTAACTAATGAATTATACATGATGAGTTACATTGCAATCAAAAGACAGACTAGCGAGGTCAAAAAGAGTGAAGGGCTAGAGATGATCTTGTTTCCAGTCACAGCAAATGTGCTCAAATATGCATTCATTTTTTATAGACCGGTGGAAATGTGCTAGATACAGATTACAGTAATATATTGGCATTGTGTGCATTTATATTTTGGTAATGCTCATTTGTATTTTAAATGAAATACATAAGACCAAAAACATTTGGATATATGATGTATGGTCTGAAATGGACTGTGGGGGTAGACAGTGAACACGTGTTAGGTTGATTCATACACACATCTTTCAGAATGGGCTTTGACAGTAGTTCTTTCTGCTCTTATTTGTTATGTGAGACCCTTGCACCTTCCTTTAGCAGCCTAATGATGATTGCACATGATTGACAGCTCCTGCCTCCAGACTCAGTGGGGCTTCCCCTTTGGTAGAATCCTGTGGGTAGCAAAGTCTTCCTTCTTCACCCACTCATCCCTCCTTACAGGCTCTATACTACAGTTCTACTCAGTCACCCACACACTCAGACACACATCCACACTAAATCCATGCCAGTGCTTTTCTGGCTTTCTATACCTGAACCTCTTTTAGTCTGTTGTAGTGCTGTGAATAGTAATAACATTGCCTCATTGCCTTTCCTCTACAAACCAGGAAAAAAATGAGGCCACAGATCTTGTACTCTCTCTTTTACTTCCTTGCTTATTCTGAATTTCTTGGTCTCCCTCATTTTCTGACTCTGTGTCTTACTTCCTGTACCCTTTCTTTTTGCTTTTATGTTGATGGTTTTTGTGCATCAGCAACTCTCTGCAGGTTTGTTATAGAGCAGGGGGTATTAGATAAGGCTGATGTTCTTTGTAAAGGTTATACTGTAATGGATAAAGAATGCTTATCCAGCCCTTTAATTTATCTCTCTGCCTGTGTGTCCAGTGGCTGCCTGATACCAAACACCATTCCAACAGAGCATATAAAGAGACTCTTTATATAACCATATTTAAAATGAAATTCTATACATCCAGTTGTCCATTTATATTGACTTTGTAAAAATAAAACTAAATTAAACTGGAAAAGGACATTTTAACAAGATCATACATATGAGTAATAACTGAATCACTTGACACATGACACATTTTGGTAGAACCAAAATTATTCTCAGTGACCAAAGCTTAAGTCTAATCTGGCTTCTCCAAATCTTTTATTATTTAAAAAACATAAATAAAGTCAAGTCAAAGAAGATTTATTTCTATTTTAACCATATATGACAGATCAATATACAGTAAAATGAAACACCGTTTATCCAGGACCACACAGTACTACAAACAGACAGTAAATACAGACAATTAGAACACTGCAGACATGAGACAAGTGCAACACAAAGACAATAGGTAAATAACACAAGGACATATACACTAACTAAAGAGCAGGAAACTAACAGTTATGTAGTTAACAGTGAGGTAGTGAAGTAGTTAAAGTAAAATCGTGCACAATCATCAGATTAAACAAATGCAATTAAAGTGACGAGTGTAATACTAAAGTGAACTGTGCAGTAAATTGATCTGTGTAATTGTTTAAGAACAGTTGTATGCGGTAGACCATGTGTGCTTCTGTCTGTAAGTGAATGTGCGTTTTGTGTGTCCATTCACTCAACTCCTCTCCATATTGAGGAGTCTTATGAAGGAGGGAAGAAACTGTTACATAGTATGGTTGTAAGGGCCCAAATGCTGTGTGCCTTGTGGATGTGGTGTACAAGTCCGTAGTAGAGGGAACAGTGACTCCAATGATTTTTTTCAGCTGTTCTCATTATCCTCTGAAGAGTCTTGCTTTCCATGATGGTACAATCCACAAACCAGGAAATAAGGCAGCTGCTAAGGATACGCTCTCTAGTCCCTATATAGAACATGGTGAGGATGGGGGCTGGGAAGTGGGCTCTCCTCAGGTTCCTCAGAAAAGAGATGCTGTTGTGCTTTCTTGGTGATTGAGCTGGTGTTGAATGCAGTTGTGGTTCGACGCCAGGTAAACACCAAGGAATTTGTTGCTCTTGACTCCACTTGAGATCCATCAATGTTAAGCAGAGAGTGGTCACACTGTGATCTACTGAAGTGAACAACCATCTCTTTCATCTAACGTCCACGTTAAGAGACAGGTTGTTGGCTCTGTGTTTGCTGACTCATCAATCTTGCTGATTACACCAACCACGGTTGTGTCATCTGCAAACTTAATGATGTGGTTTGGGTTGTGCATTGCTGCACAATCGTGGGTTAGCAAGGTGAACAGCAGTGGGCTTAGCATGCAGCCCTGTGGAGCTTCAGTGTTCAGTGTGGTGGTACTGAAGGTGCCGTTCCTGATCTGGACAGACTTACTGTAGGTCTTCTAGTTGGGAAATCCAGGTTCCAGTTTCAGAGGGAGGTGTTTATGCCTAGCATCCTCAGCTTCTGTATCACCTGTTGAGCGATGATTGTGTTGAATGCTGAACTGAAGTCTATGAACAGCATCATGCTTAATGTTATAAATATATGCTAGAAATACAGTTACAGTTACAGTTACAGTTAGGAATTTGGCAGACGCTCTTATCCAGAGCAACTTACAATTGGTCTCTTTTTTATTTTATTTTTACAACTTAGCAATTGTGGGTTAAGGGCCTTGCTCAAGGGCCCACAGTGGTTGCTTGGTGGAGGTGGGATTCAAACCTCGGTCTTTCTGGTATTAGTTCAACACCTTAACCACTAGGCTACCACTTCCCTTGATAAAGAAATACATCCTGCTTAATATATTTAGCGTCACCAGAGTAGTTCACCAGAGTAGATTTGGCACAAGTTAAATAACAGCTGTCCTACCTGACAAACCCCAACCATTTCAACATCTGGAACAGCCACTGAGAGAAAACGAATAAATAACCCCTCAGTGGCTGTAAAGGAATCTGTTCCCCCTCTCACTATAGGTCACTATTGCATGGGTTCTGATGGACTGTTTCCTCTTCTGGGTTAGAGGGCGATGGTACACTATAAAAGGTTAGAAAACGTACTGTATGTTCTTAAACTGCTTACCAAGCGTTCTCATGTTATTAATAGTTTGTTTTATGGACATCTTGGATTTCGTATGTTTCACGGATTACTTTTTCACAGTGGCTGAATTATTTCCCAGGAATCAAGCAAGGGCTTCTTAAAACTTATAAATGTGTTAATTATTGTAGTTAAAATTCTAATTATTAATTTAATTACTGGTTAATCATTATCAAGATTGTAGTATTTCCATGGATTATTGTGGGAACACTGAATCTGAAGTGGGAATACATTGTGGGGAAAAAAGCTGAACACTTCAGCTGCCCACAGAAACATTCATTCATTCATTCATTCATTCATTCATTCATTCATTCATTCATTCATTCATTCATTCATTCATTCATTCATCTTCCTACTCGCTTATTCATGAATTCGGGGTGACAAAGGTCTGCTGGTGCATATCCCTGCGCATATAGGGCGAAAGGCAGGTGTGCATACTGGCCATATCGCCAGTCCATCACAGTCACAGAAACATATTATGTTATTATTCACGTGACGTGAGAAAAACATGAAAAAGAGATAGTATGATAGTATGACCCTGGAGGATACATTTTTTATTGAAATTTATTTAATTATTTTATTTTATTTTTTATAGAATTTATGGATTATGGTGTCTGCTTTGAATGCTGCAAACGTGTAAATGTGAAACTTCACCAGGCAGGAAGAGGAGGTCAAGGTTAAACCATGAATCGTGAAGCTATGAGGATGAATCTCAAGATGCTTCATCAATGTGCTGACAAAATACACTAGTAAGTTTAATACCTTATGTAAGGACTGCACCTTCGGAGGACCGCCTGCAGAGGGCGCCCTCGCCCGGATTCTAGAAGTTTACTTCCTGGTTGAGCTAATTGGGTGTGGGCTGCCTATATAAGCAGGTGGTTCTCTGAAGCATGTTGCGAAGTATTGTTGCCATAGGCCTTACTGAGCGTTTGTTACTGATGTACTTTTGGAACTTTGACTTTGGATACTGTTTTGACTACTCTTTTGGATACTGTTTGGATTTGTTCGCCTTCCCTCTCCCCTTCCCAAATAAAACTGTATTAACGATACTCTGCATCATGGACTCTGCTATTCCTCCTCAGACTGCTCAGTTACACCTTAGCATTAAAGCAAAATAGACAGAAGTTTTAATGCATATTTCATTAAATGGATGTCATGCCAATTTGCTGTGCTCTAACATAAAAAAAAAAAACTTTACATCTTGTTCGAAGTAGATTAAAGAAGACAATCGAACACTTAAGCAGCAGGTTTAACTTGTCAAAGTTCAGAGTTCAGTAGTGCCAGCTCAAAAATTAGATTTCAGTTGCTAACACTTAAGGTCATGTCTATCTGAAAACAGGTTTCCATATGTCTTTCTAGGTGAATTCTTGCTTAGGGCATAGTACACTGTGTTCTCTTAGCCACGTAAAAATTTACTCAGTATAAAAATAAATCACTTTGCCCTAAAAAAAGCTATTACACCTATACTTACTACTTCACACTGATGCAATTACAAGATAAATGACTTAAAAAATTGTCACTGTGGTGTAAAGGCCCTGGAATTACCTTGAAATTATGTACTGTGAGAGTACACAGGGGAGTTGAGCACATTAACTTTCGAAACCCTTCAAATACACATATTATCTAGAGCATTATAGTTAAACATTTTTTTTATTTGATTAATATAATTTATTTTGTCTCTGTATCCTAACTCTTGAAGTAATTTATAGTCTGTATGCAATACCCCCCCCCCCCCCACACACACACATAGAGCTAGCTATTATTTGGAAAGCAGACATTTAAAATTTGCCGTAAAGCATGGTACTCTGAGTGTGTACAACATTGACAAGCTGCCAGCACCATCCACACATGACTAAGAGAGCTGCACAGCCCCCCAGGCTCTTCTTCTGGAAATTATGAATATAAAGTTGTGCATAACAGATCCAGTGATGAATTTATTCATTCCCTTTAGCAGAAGTAGGAAATGCAACTGGTCCAAATCAATGAAATATAGTTTATCACTGTCAGCGTAATCATTTGCTAATGGCTACTATCAATTTTAAGCCCACAGTGTGCGCTTCATGTCGGTCTGCAATTAAACCCAACATAAACCCAACTATTTGAGATGCTTTAGCTCTGGATACATCAGTTATACAAAATGTGGTGGACTGAATATTCTATGTCATCCTATTTCTTTCTTTTAGACATGATGTGTACACATTAAAAATTTATTTAAAATATATTTCATGTCTGGTTTATCCTTTCTGTCACTTGGATGTCACTGTAATTGTAACAATCCCACTGAGGCAATATTGTGAACCTAAGTTGTAGTTGTAGTTTATCAAGTGATAATCTTTAAACAGAAATTTAACAAGAATTGATTTGACCATACCTTGACAGACTCTTGCATAGCATGAACAAGAACATGAACAAACTCACCACTATTGAGTTTGTTAAAAAGGGCAAAATGTAAAGCAAGAAACAAACATGATAAAAAAAAACTTTAATCATGAACAAACAAATGTGAAATAGCCTAACCAAAACCAGACAGTAAGGAATATAGCCTTTAGTTGTAACATGGCCAACTAGTTGTGGCAAACACTGCCTAAGATTGCAAGTTACAACCTTTAGGCACCTTCTACACCCCTGCCCAGCATTAACAATGAAAAAAGGAGATATTTGTGTTTATGATAGTGAAAGGCCTATTGTGAGATTCTGAACTTATTTATTAATCTGTTCTTCCGGTCCTGCATCAACATATATGTGCTGGCGGACATGTGAGCTGGAGGAGCACAGAATTATTTATAATTTATTTATAATGCCCTGGAGTGGTCAATACTGGTCCAAAGCATATATCTGTGTCACAAAAATAGCAAAGAATAAAGTTTTCAAGGGTTTTTTAACGAGAGCACATTGTATTCCACAACTGTAGTAACTGACATGAGCTGAAATGGTGTAAACAAGTTTATTTCTTTTTTATTCTCAGGTCAAGCAGAGAGCATCCATAATCCAAAAGTCACCACGCTCCCTCTAAGTAACATTATTTATTTGCTGCTGCCTAAAGCAACGATGAGCAGATGTGTTATATTTAGAATGCTTTTCTAATGGTTTAAACAAATGATTCAAACTCACCTTCTAACCTTACATGAACAAGAATTTCATAGGCTTTTACAGATTTTTGAGATAATAATAAAAACATTTAAAAGACATAGATTTATCATACATAGAGCATCCTGACATACCTTATACATGCTTGACTAGGATGCTGCATTGATCTTTATGTTAGATCAGAATATAGGGTGAAAAATATCAGCGATAAGGTTGTCTACTCAGCAGAGATCTGCTTACTTGAACGGCATGCCTATTTCATTGAACAGTCATTTGCTTAATATCATCAGCAGCAGTCAACCACAACCTTTCATGACAAGGTGAATCCCAGTTCATTAGAACCCACCTGTCACAGGTGTCAATTCTTACGCAATATCAGCAATTAAGGCCTATTTGCTTGGCTGAAGAACAAGATGAGAGATGACTTTGATGTTGACCCCAAAAACCTCATCTTGAAAATATGTAATTTAATTCCTCATGAGATTTCTTTGTAGCTTTTTGGCAGGTCTGTCGTCTGTCAACTGTCTGTCCAGAAGCTGCCCAACAGAGAGAGCGGTTTTATTATTATTTTTTTGCACAAAAAATTGTATTCCAATTTCTTACCAATGCATCTTTACAAAATAATTTCATTTGGTGACCCAGTTGGACTACCTTCATGTCTTTGTCCTTTGTACTTTTGGACTTGAAGAGTTTTTAGTAAAAATGAAGCACTCTGGAGTAGATTGATAAACAACACAGTGCTGTAGACATAGTGGCTAGACACAGACTTCAGATACTTTAGTGCTGCTCCATTATTTCTCTTCTGCACAATTGTTAAGCTCCAGTTGGTGGTAAAATAGCCAGAATGAAGAGAGCATTTACACAGTGTTGTTACTGAAATACTTACACAAAGACTGTTACAATGGGCTATGAAAAATCCATTTGCATTCTTACAGTCTTTAACATAATAATCATTACCTTTCAGTTACTCAAACTGTTCGGACAGGATAAACATTGTTTTGGACCTAAAAGACGTTTACAGTTAAAAATATCTTCATTTACATATTATGTCACGCATGTTTTTTCCAGTAGAAGAAGAAAAATGAGCTGTTTGACTAAATCTTTCACAACTTAGGTAGATAATTGATGATGGCGTGTTCATTTCTTGAAAATTATTGTCTTATAATAATCCTGTACATAACTGCATGAACAAAAACAACAAAAAAGAGGTAAATGCATGTGTCAATACGAGTCAAATGATGGGGATTGTCAGTAGGTGGTGCTCTTAGGGCAGAAGAAGCTGTAACCGATTATGATATATTTGTGTGTGTGTGTGTGTGTGTGTGTGTGTGTGTGTGTGTGCTGTGTGTGTGAGAGAGAGGTTTTATCATAACCCAATAAATCCAATTCCATCGACTATTAATGAAGCTGGTATGATGATTTTTTTACTTATTAAAGTTCCAGGTTTTCCAACAATTAATCAAATTTACACAGGTACAATAGTGACTATACTTTCTTGTTCTGTGTATATTACATATAGCAGGTGTTTCAGGTGTCACTGATGTTTTCATTGCAATTGACTTTGAAATCTCAACCCAGAACCTAAATGTGTGAGGGCAGGCACCTGGATTACCCGGTGGAAATCCATGTAGGCGCGATGAGAACATGCAAACTCCACACAGAAAGATGCACGGCCCGGGAATCGTATCCGGGACCTTCTTGTTGTGAGGTGACTGTGCTAACCACTACGACACTGTGTCACAGCTTGCTTATTAAGAATGAATATATATTTAATGTAGTGTATTCATTTATACTGTTATACTGCATGTCCCTCCTCTATACAGCATGTCCCTCCTCTGCACATGTTCAAACCACCTCAGCTTAGCCCCCCTCACCTTGTCTCTAAAACATGGACGGTGAACGTAGTATGTTTTGGAGACAAGATGAGGGAGGCTAGGTTAAGATGCTTTGGACATGTGTAGAGGTGGGACATGCAGTATTCTTAGTAGAAGAATGCTGAGGATGGAAGTGCTGGGCAGCAGGAAAAAAAGAACGGAACGCCAAGGAAGGTTTATGGATGTGGTGAGGGAAGACATGCATGTAGTTGGGGTGAGGCAGATGTAGACAACAGGGTAGTGTGGAGAAGAGCAATCCACTGTAGAGACATCTAATGGGAGCCGCCGAAAGGAGTAGAAGAAAAAGAACTATTAATTTAATGATTTAATTTTTATTTGGAATCTTCATATTTTTTAAATGTTAAAATAAAATATATATATATATTTTTTAAATGGGGTACACAAAATAAAATTAATTTATATTAATTTTTACTAAATCATGACAAGAAAACCCAGAAGTTAACAATATGATAATACAATGAAATCTTAACAGCTAGGTTGCTGTGTGTATGTTTTTTTAGATGTCTTTAAAATACAATATTATTTTATTAAACTGAAGAAATTCTAAAAAGCAATTAGACATATTACAATTTGATATGAAATTTGCATTTTGTCAGCTCAGCAACGCTGCATTGGTGGACAATTAAGTGCTGTAATAATATGATAGACTACAGTTTAAAATGATCTGCATTAGAGGTCTAATGGCTCTCTTAAAAGGGTCAGTAGCCTGCTGTTCAGTCATCAGAGGCCTTTTGGCTTTTTTTTTTACCTTATGTAAGACATTCCACATTTGTAAAATAAAATATTAGCATTTATAGGGCTGACTATGTGCTCTTAGACAAATCTGGCGTCATTCCTAATTTTCCATTGCACTAGAAATCAATGCAACAGTAATTCAATTATTCAAGTTATAAAGTGAAATACTACTGTTTAAGCCTCTTTATGAAATGGCTGATAAATGGCAGCTTTCACATTACTTTAGAGTCTATAAGATCAGGTGTATTTTGAACAATATCCCCGCGGGTAATAGTCATCCTTTATTATCATAAGTCTCGGCTGACAGATTGCATTGATTGGAAAGCAGGCAAAGAATTACAGTGTTAATATTTTTAACTTAAACTGCCATGTAATGTTAAAAAATGATCTCAGAAGAAATGCACACTTTCAGCTGTTTTAGGACTGACATGAGTTCTCTGAATAACCAGCACACTTTATGCCTGCATAATTTTGTTAGGTGTAATAAAAGCTTCCAAAGTGTTGTTTTAATCAGAAAGGCTGACAGCTCTGCTAATGGTAAATCATGTAACAACAAAGAGCATGACATCACCGGTATGCTGTCATCTCTACTCAGGCAGAATTGAAGTACTTCTCAGCTTTCAATGAACAGGCAGATCTGCAATACTGCAGTTCGCTCCATACCGCAGGGTAACTGAAGGATTTTCTTTAGGTGTCTAAAAGCACTGAAAATCCCTGTTTCTGGCACATGCTTCAGCTGCTTTATGAGCAGACTACGGAGGAAATCACTAATCTCAGGCAGTAATCTCTTTTCCGGGGTTTATACAGGGACAGGTCTCATACAACTGACTGCTTTTTAAAAAAACTTAAACTGTATATGACATCACCTTCTAAAAAGTATGTATTATATTCATTTGCTACTTTTCCGATGTCCAGCACCCTTACAGGAATGTAAGGAACCAAACACATTGGATGTATTGCATGGATTTACTCACTTCTGTTCCTGAATGTTGAGTCATATCATACAGAGTTACAAGGGCCAGGAAATAGAAATTTAACTAAATTTATTGGGAAGAATAGCGTAGTGGTTAGCACAGTCGCCTCACAAGGTCTCGGGTTCAAGTATCTTGCTTATTCATTAGTTTGATTTAATGATTCTAAATTGCCCATAGAAGTGAATGAGTTTGTGAATGGTTGTTCATCTATGTATGGCCTTGCAATGGACTTGCCACCTGTCCAGGGTGCACCCCTGCCTCTCGCCCTATGTGCGCGGGGATAGGCTTCAGCAAACCCTGTGACCTCGAATTAGAGAATAAGCGGGTAAGAAAATAAATGAATGAATGAATGAATAAATGAATGAATGGCAGACACATATATTGACCAGCTGTTGCTTTCTTAAAGGATTTAACCCAAGGATTTTCAAATCATTAAAAACATTTGCATGCAACTAGTGCTTCAGTCAGATGGGAGATTGATGACAGCATGTATGGATGACTGCTGTCACTGAGTCATATATGAGTTAACTGCACACGTGTCATTCCAAAATGCAGCTTGTGCCACAGTAAAGCATGCATATTTATAATTGTCACAATAAAGAAAATGATGAAGAGTATGAGTGAAACTGCTGTTGCTCAGTAGCTATGAATGAACTGATATCAGAGCTCTTTGCTGACTGCTCAGCTTGACATCATCGGACACTTTGGCAGCTTGGCTTTACAACTGAGACAGCAGAGAGAGAGAGAGAGAGAGACAGAGAGAGAGAGAGAGAGAGAGAGAGAGAGAGAGAGAGAGAGAGAGAGAGAGAGA
>JAOTRA010000002.1:5194691-5207159 GCA_026260255.1 Pseudolaguvia tuberculata | reverse complement strand
TGGAGTGGTAGAGAGTGTAGCTAGGCATGAAAGATTGGTGATAGGAGCAGACTTCAATGGTCATGTTGGTGAAGGGATACATTATAGTTCCATACAATCCACAAGAAAAAAATAAGAAATATACACAAGCTATACAAATTAACCTGGGAAACAATTTTAAAATTCAAATATATGTTTCATATAATAAAATATATTCTTGTTTTTTTCCAGTAGTAGGAAGGTGAGAAGGTTGTTCAGCACATTTGAACAGCATGATCCTGTTTTTCAAAACACTTCCCTATTATATCTTGCCTTTTTCCCCTTTTGCAGGGACCGGTGCCAATAGGCAGCAGCTGGAAAAACAGTGGCAGCTGAGGGATTAAGGCGGCACATTGTTAACTAAAATGCATGCTGCCATCCAGCCCCTTTTAAGCTGATCCTAGATCTGCCCCAAACTCCCCACCCACAGCTTTTTTCCCCTTCTCTATATAGTTGCCCACTGCTACAGGCTATTCAACATGGGGGAGCTTACTGTGTACGCCTTGACTGGCATGCTCTGTGTTATTTGTGGAGCAGATGCAGCCTCTTGTCCTATGCGGAAAATCAGATCTCAAACAGTGAGGCCTCTGTTTGCTGTGTTCTTTTCTGATGCATCAGTGTGCACATCAAATACTATTGCACGCTCAAAGAGGATTATCTGTAGGCTGGAAAAACTCATATGTTTGTAAATATTTCTTTGACTACAAATTTCGGTCCCAGTCAATAAATTCTCTGGTGTTAGGTGTTCTTAATCATTATCATTTTATTTGTGATTTTTAATCTCAGATCATTAGATCATTAATACTAAAATGCATTTAAAATATTATTAAAGACAGTGATTTTTTTCCTCTTCAGCTGCTCCCATTAGGGGTCGCCACAGCGGACACATTCATTGGTGCATTTTTACACTGGATGTCCTTCTTAACGCAACCCTCCCATTTATCCAGGCTTAGAACTGGCACTAAGGACGCACTGGTTTCTGCAACCCTAATGGCTGGGTTTTATGGGCAATTTTGACTCACCAATCTGCCTAATGTACATGTTTTTGGACCCCGCACAGAAAGATCCCCGGCTTGAGAATCGAAACCAGGACATTCTTCAATTCAATTCAATTCAATTCAATTCAATTCAATTCAATTTAATTTAATTCAATTCAATTCAACTTTCTTTGTATAGCGCTGTGTACAATTGACATTGTCTCAAAGCAGCTTTACATAGTTGTGTAGTTCTTGTTCTTGTTGTGAGATGATTGTTCTTAACACTATACCACCGCACCACCTATAAGGACAGGGATTAACCCTCATTAATTAAATCCCCCACAATGTTTTTGATGAGTTATCTGTTTGTCCAAGTCCAACTTTGTTGACAACTTTAGCCATGTTAGTGCCTGAGCTCAATGTAATGTCTCAAGGTGATAACACAAAGAATGTTCAGCTATGTCTGAACTGGAGCTCTCATCTATGGAGAAATGTATGGGTCATTTGTCTATGATGAGCAGAAGGGAACATCACAAACAGAAACACACTACACTATATGCCCTCTAATGTTATCTCAGCCACTGGGATAACAAACAGAACAGCCAATTTTTTTCACCAAATGTCAAACACTAGAGTGATTCATACATCTTGATAAGCCTAGTGTAGGTCTGGTTGTGAATCCACACATGTAGCTGTCAAATACAATGAAATTTCACATAGGTTTAAATATAAACAAAACATGAAGTATTTTCTGTTTAACCTAGCTTCTCTTTCAATCTTTTAGATTATATATTCAAAAGTGTTCAAATTAAAATTTTTGCGCTTATGTACAAATACATATAACAATATTCGGGCATTGTATAGCTTCCAAATTAGGACAACGTATTGATTATTATCTAGAAAGATATGTGCTAGCCTTTCCATGATGAAATTGTTTGTACTTAACAAACAAAAATAACAAGAATCTTTACCTAAAATTATCATAGAACATTTTCTTGTGCAATCAAAAGTAACCAAATACCCTTGTGTAAAGAACTTGAAATAAAATGCCAACCTGTTCACCTAGCTTTAATTGTGATCAGTAGTTTGTAAGAGTAATAAGATTTGCCTGATTTCATTAAAAAGTAATGTTGCACCTGGATGCCTCAGGCTCTATTAGAGGATCAATGATCTAATCATGAGAGCGCTGGGTTTATTGGCTAGAAAGTCCAAATCTGTGTAATTTCCTTTTGCTATTTTAAGAACCTTTGGGTCCCGGGAGGAAAAAAAGATTATGTATGATTTCTATATAGAAGCTCTTTCTACATTGAAGAGAAAAGATTTTTATGCTTGCGTTTGATATTGAGTTATATTGAGTAAAGTGAAAAACCATGGCTGTTTGCTTAAAGTTCAGGCATGTGTATATGTCTTGGGTTATGTTTTGACCCCTTTATTTGTTGCATTGTTTGTTATTTAGGGCCAAAACGTTAGGTTATACAACCATGAACCAAGTTATCAACCATGTCAGAAATTATAAGCCTGGTAATGAGTGCATGTGCATGTGTTTACATGTAGTGAGAAGTACACTAAACATTCCAAAATAAATCTAATTACAGCTGTGCTGTGTTGTACTGTTTTATTTGTGTTCTTGTTTATGTCTAATTTTTTATTTAGTAGTTTCTCTAAGAGTGTAACAGTGCTAGAATTGACAATGTTTTAGTCCAATGAAATTGTCTAATATAAATACTGGATTTTAAAAGGTTTCAAAAGTCCTCTTTTGAATTGTACAACACTATGCACCTGCATGGTCAAAAACCAACACATTCGTCCTTGGATATTTGCAAAGAGGTCACATGTAGGAGATTAGCCATCCATCCTTCTGAATACGTCTGCTCTGAAACCCACTTCCATTTTTCTTCATAACATGGCCTCAGTTGGACAAGAGGCAGCGGCTCACTCACTCATGTCTCCATCACCTTCAGCTAAGCGCCTGAGGAACTGGAAAACAAACACATTAAAGTGCAGTGATGACTCTCAAAGTGCCCCCTATCGCAAACCTTTACAATCAGAGGTTTTTAAAGTACTTGGGAGGTTAATTATGGAATTGAGACATAGATCTAAACACTTTGGCAGTGTTCAGAGTTTCTGTCACTTCAGTTTCCCAAAATCATTTTTTTGCACCTGTATCTTAGAGCTGCAATAACTACGTGCCCAAGGATGAGAAGATCCATTTACTTGCCATGATTTCTATGAATACCAATGGTTGTTTCATAAAACGAATCACCAAACACAATTAGAGCAGACATTGCCCCTGTAATCTGTGTGCAAGCTATAGTGTATCACTGTAAACAAACATTCACTTTTAAATTAAGGTTATGTTGTTTCATCGGTTTGGAGTAAGGGATCTGGCTCGCTGTCATATATATTATGTATTGTTTGTCTGTGGCAGTAAAGATGGAAGATGGATATATTTATGTGAACACAGAAGCTCCTTCTGGTCCCTTTTCTATATTACAGCTCATGTCAGTTCTCTGACTCACGCAAAACCTCCCTTTTGATAGTTTAAAGATCATGAACTTGTAAATAATTGCCTGATTTGTATTTATTTTATTTAAATACACAGATCACAAAGTGCCCAGACAAATTGGTCTGATGGTACAGAAGGGTTCGTGACAGGAGTATAAGAAAACAAATACATGTAGAATTTGTAAATATAATTGTATGTTTTAATTAATTTGATTTTATTATAAATAATATTGATAACATATCAAATGTTAAAAATGAGACATTCTGAAATGTAATTTCAAATATTGGCGTTTTGGATTTCATGAGAGCTACACATTCCAAAAAAGCAGGTAGCAATAAGAGGCCGGAAAAGTTAAATGTACATATAAGAATTAGCTGGAGGACCAATTTGCAACTTATTAGGTCAAGTCACAACATGAATGCGTAAAAAAACAGCTTCTGAGTGGCAGTCAAGATGGGCAGAGGATCAGCAATTCTTCCAATGCTGCTGCAAAAAATATTGGCGCAATATCAGGGTCAAGGCCGGAAGAGGCTGCTGGATGCCCGTGATCTTTGGGCCCTTAGACGACACTGCATTACATACAGGAATGCTATTGTAATGGAAATCCCAACATGGCTCAGGAATGCTTTCAGAAATCATCGTTGAACACAATCCACCGTGCCATTTACCGCTGCCGGCTAAAACTCTATAGAAAAGCCATATATAGAAAAAAACATCATGTATATATATATATATATATATATTACTCCATAAAGCAACACTACACACTTGCGCTCACACTTTTGTAACGGTTCCTGCCAGCCACCACAGGAGGTTGCCCTCTCCCAAATATTCAGTTTATAAACTGACTTTATTTTAACCAGTTTAGGTTAACAGATGCAGTATTTAAACAGCCGCTTCATATATTTGTTAATAACTAAATGTTATCTGAAGTCTAATAAAAGTCACTGCACAATGGATATGATTCCACAGTCTTCTTTGAATACTTCACCTCCACCGGGACTTGCGCAGCTTCAAGCCACAGTGGAGTTTCATGTTTTACGCACATTTAAAGAACAGCTTGGTGTGCTACGATCACAGCCAACTATACCCACCCTACCAGTTTACACTTGGCTGCACCAAACCCCGGATTACCCCTTGCCCTTCCCGATAAATTTGATGATACTCCTGAACAATGCAGAGGATTAGTTCATCAGTGTCGGATCATCTATTCTGTTTTGCCACTGTCATGGCACATCTTAAGGTAGTAAATGATCTCTTATTGGCCTTTTATCTCTCTGCTCGGTCTTCTCGACCTTAATGCAATTAAGAGAAGGTAGTAGGTGTAAAAGGAATGACCCTTACTTGGCTCTGGTCCTATTTAATAAGCTGCTATCAATTCGTGGATTTAAACTCCTCTAAGTGTTCATGCCTTACATTTGTTCCCCAGGGCTGGGTGTTAGGGCCACTACTATTCACATTATACATGCTCCCCCTTGGCAACTTGATCCGTAGATAACTTTCACCGTTACACAGGCGACCCACAGTACATTTCTCCTTAAACGGAACGTGGAACGTCAGTTAAATAAACTTGAATTATATGTAAAGGACATTAGAAATTGGATGTTAAGCAACTTCCTGCCGCTAAATCCAGAAAAGACAGAGGTTCATTTAATGCTCATATAGATAATATTATTAGGATAGCGTTTTCAGCTTAGGAATATTGCTAAAATTAGGAATGTTCTGTCATATAACTCCCCAAAGTTATGGAACAGTCTACCAGTTGATGTCAGAGAATCAGGCATGGTCTCAAAATTTAAAGCTAGACTAAAGACCCATTTATATAATCTGGTGTTTGATTGTTAGTTTTTTCTTTAGACAAAGGAGCAGATCAGGGGGATTCAAAGATGTTGATTGTTTTTGTGATCTAGTATGTTTGGATGCTGTCCTCTCACTGATCACTCAGCTGTGTTTCCAGTGGTGGTCTGGTTGCCTTACATATAGCTTAATGTTCGAGGAAAAGAAGGGGCTTCATTGAGTACTTGGTCAACTGGGATGGATACTTACCAGATGAGAACATGGGTAAGAGCATGAGACATTCTTTCACTTTTTGATAAATTTCATGTTAACCGTTTTGTTTTTGTTTATTGTTGATTTAACGTCTTACAATTTTGAACTAAATCAGCGGTTCATTATATTTCATGTTTGTTGACTTGCGCCTGCTCTTTACTTACAGTACAAGTTGTGGATTGGATATTCTGTGGGATCTAAACTTTAATAAATGAAGTCACTGCACAGGAGATCCGACTTCTTTACAATTTGGTACAGTTAATTTCTCACAGAGGTCATGCCATAATTGTTATGCTGATAACAACCAACTTCCTTTTTTGTTTTTGTACTCAGCCCACATTTCGATCTCAGAATATCTACCATATATCATATGCCAGTTTGATATACCGTTGTGGATGGCAGCTGGAACCCTACTGAAATGAAACTGCTCTTTATCACAGATGATTTGTCCTTATGCCAGGATCTTGCAGTCACTAAGCTTTGTTTTGACATATGCTTTTAACCTTTTTCTTAAATGTTGATAATTTCACACAATCCTGTAAATTTACACTTTACAACATTAGGAAGATTAAACCAATATTGTCTATTCAGGCCATGCAGTTGCTTGTGAAGTCTATTGTATTCTCTAAACTAGACTACTGCAATTCACTACTGGCAGGTATGCCCCTGAGTGCATTTTTTTTGTCTGCAGATGATTCAGAATGCAGCTGCAGAATGAAGTTGTTTTCAAACTCTTAAAATTTTCAACCATCATCCCACTACTGTCCACTCTTCTTTGGCTTCTAATTGCTAGTGTGCCAATACTGAGCTGTTCAACAATGTGACTAAAAGATTCTACATTGCTTTGGATAAAGCTGCCTGCTAAATCATGTAATTGTAAATGTATGTTATTGTCTTTCCACAGCTACATTTAAACAGGTTCAGTGAAATTAAGGTCGAAGAGATTTTAGTACAGCGGTATGTCTGAAATTGTTCTCCACAGAGAAGCAAATCAAACCCTGATGCATTTTATTAACGGCCATCATCAAACAGATATTTTTTCTGGACTTGGCAGGAAATTAGGCTTATAAATTACAGCTATTGTCAGCTATTCTGTATCCTCTCTGCTATAGCATATCCTGAAACCATTTACTTAATTTAAACTTATATATTTACTTGAGCTGTGAGTTATATATAGTTGCTGAGACCATGCCAGTTTTCAACTCATTGAAAATACTTTAGTTCTTTCTACATTCACTTTTGAAACTTTTGCTGATCTTAGCTGTGTGTGGGCTTGTTTCAGTTTTGAAAGAAAAAAATCAATTTCACCTGGGTCGCCAAGGTCATGGACTCAATACCAGAGCAACCAACGAATTAATAATTATCCTACTGCACATATGACAGCCAGCACAGCACTCAAGACTACTTCTAAAGACTACTGGCCATGTCCACTAAAGATAAACTTGTATTCTGCCTGTATATATTAAAGCGAAAGTTTATTTATAGTTTGAGATATGATATTGAGGATATTTTAGTGAGGTCACTGAAACTAACCTTTAACAACCACAATAAGCAGGAAAGCATCTAAAAACCACATATGTTGATCAAGGCTACAATGGACAGTGAACCTGGACAATTTGAACATATTGTAAAAATATTACTTGGCCTGTCCACGTACATTAGACAGCTTTCATTCAGTTATTGATTTCACACTTGCTGACACTGTACTGAGAGTTAATCATGTAAAATAATAGCATGTGCAAGATCGAGTGTTATATTATAAGCTGTTGAATAATGATGACAGAACTTTTGTTAAATTAAGACACATTCACTGTGATTAACTGGATAATAACAGAAACATAATAACTGGGACTATCCACGCAGAAATATATTTTAGATATTTAAATCATATTAAATGTATCAATTTCTTATGTAAAATTACTTTACTTGTCCTACTTCATGCTCACAATGAAATATCTCTGTGAAAATAATTTGTTACAATTATTCTGTCAGATACTGTCCTATAAACTTTCCCTTTCACTCTTGCTGAAACTTGTCTATCACAAATAACTTCTGGCACTCTTCTCCACCAACTCCACCCTGGCTGAACACTTTTATTTACTTCTCTAATACACTCTCCATTACTTTACACTGTTGACCCCAGGTACTTAAACTCTTCCACCTTCACTACCACTTCTCCCTGCAAACTTCACCACTCCATTGCCTTCCCTCTCATTCACACATATGTAATCAGTCAGACATATTTGTTTTCCTGTCTATATGTACTCCTGCTGACTTTTATTCCTCTTCTCTACAGCGCATTTCTCCACGTTTCCAGATTCTTCTCAACCTTCTCCCTATCCTCACTACAAATCACAATATCATCCACAAACATCATCAACCATGGAGACTCCTGTCTGACCTCTCTGTCTGTCTGTCATCTCATCTGTCTGTTACGAAATTAGAAAGTATGGCAGCACAGTGGAGTAGTGGTTACCACGGTCGCCTCATAACCCGGGTTTGATTCCCGGGCTGGGGATCTTTCTTTGCGAAGTTTGCATGTTTGCTCTGCACTTGCATGGGTTTCCTTCAGGTACTCCGGTTTCCTCCCACCATCTAAATACATAAACATTAGGTTGACAGGTGAGTCAAAATTGCCCAGAGGAGTGACTGTGTGTGTGAGTGGTTGTTTGTCCATCTGTGCCCTGCGATGGACTGTCAAGGGTGTGCCTCTGCCTTGCGCCCTATGTGCGCTTTCATTTAAAAAAAAACATTTTATTTCTACATTAATATTTATGTAGTACTGTGATAAATCTTGCATGCATGTCTTAAAAGCCACAATGTCTAAGTGAATTTGAGATCGACATCCAATAATGGAATAAAGAAGTTTATTAGATATTGAGGGAAATATGTCTAGTTTTGTCCCATTGAACCCACAAAACCATATGCATCTTTTAAAGATTTGTTTGGTGTCTTTATTAAAAAAAATTGTCTTTAGTTGATTCCAAGAATTTCAACAAATAAGTGACAGTTTCTATTTAAACTGTCCTCTACTGTTGGATCTGCAAAATTTGTTTAGAAAACAAGAACACAAAAATTCTAAAAAAAAACCCTCAATAAATGATACTCAATATTATCATACTATTACCTCTGGCTACTCTACCATAATAATTTATGGTAATTGCAGTGCTTAAGCTCATATGCATGATAGAACTCAAACTTGTAAGTGGTTCCTCCTTACGTCTCTGAGTTCAACAAAAATGCCCTTGATTTATTGGTGATCCATGACAGGGCAAACAAAAATCTAATGTTGCATAATTTCAAGATTGCTTTATGCCTGCTTCAGATAAATCTTATATAACATTCTCTCTTAGATCTCTTTTAGTCTTGTGTACATTGTGCAAGAAAGGGCTAGTTTGTCATGAATTGTGTATTATTTTGTAATATTCTGATGAGTCATTTTCTCTAAATCATTGTAAATCTTGACGGCAATAGTTTAATCAAATAAATGATGCAGAGGGTGACATATGTCATTTTGGAAAGACAATTCCAGACACAACAAGAATTGATTTGGATTTGAGCTTGTGCATGTACATTCTTTTTAAATAGGCTAAAGTTATCAAACATAATGACGTCAGTATTAATGCTTACCCAATACATCATGGCTGCCTTCCTATCGTCCTCTGGATCTTAAGAATTCTGATGAAAAGAAGCGCTAGACTACAATGTTACTATCCCTAACATGTCTGGAGGGGAGCAAAGGGAAAATAGTTTAACAGGAAAGCAAGAGTCCATAGGTTCCATCAGAAAAGCAAATTACTTCCTGATGAGGCATGAATCCATATGGAAAATCTTGCTCAGGATTGATTCATTCTAATTGTCACAGTGGGACCCCCGCATTACACTGCAGTGCAACGGTCACTGCATCCAAAATTTAAAGCCGAAGCATTTTATTTTAATTTTTTTTAATTCTTGCTTATGTTCTAAAAATGTGATAAACCTATATAAATACCCATCAATGCCTTGTGAACGAGTTCAATTCCTTTCTGGGTGTCACGCACTCCTCTGTTATGAGTGTCTTCTGCACAGCTGAGTCTCATTGTGCGTTGATTTCATCGTGCGTCGCACTCCTTATAAGCCTGCAGTTTTCCCCTTTTGCCCTGATTTTTTATTTTTTTTTATGCGCTTACTCAGAATTGAGTTAGCGATCCTGCCTCGTTACGTCTCGTCTCATAATAAAATGGACTATTTAAAACCGCCAATCCTGCGTTTGGGTGCGCTCCTTTTACCGATCCTGCTCTCGCCACCCTATCTGACAGAATGAACCAACCAAGATCGCACCCAGTGGATTGGCGGCAGCCCCCCTTCCTGCGATCGCATTTCCCGCGGAGATATGACGGTCGACACGGTAAGTGTCGGAGGTTTGTACGGGAGTGCACAGCGTTTTTAAAATCCCAGCCACACACTTACACCACGCCCAGGAGCAAATGCGGACTGGTGTATTTGTGTTTAAAGGGGAAGGCACTAGACTGGGTAGCTGAAGCCTGGGACTTAGACCAGCGTCTCAGGGAGGACATCCTCTACCTTCTTTTCTATCTCCTCACCACATGTAACTTCCTCACCCCAGTGGAGGCTGTAGACTTTCTGGCCCGCCCAGAGATGTGCCTGGGGGAGTCAGAGGTGGTCGAGGAGCATCTGCCTGGTCCGGAGGCGGTCGAGGAGCAACTGCCTGGTCTGGAGGCGATTGAGGAGCGTCTGCCTGCCCCTAGGGAGGCCTGGGGGCCTTGTTCTGCTCCTGAGGAGGCCTGAGGCCGTCATTCTGTTCCTGTCACGAAGGCTAGGAAGCCTCATTCTGATCCTGTCATGGAGGCTAGGAAGCCTTGTTCTGTTCTTGTCACGTAGGCTAGGAAGCCTCATTCTGTTCCTGCCATGGAGGCTAGGAAGCCTCGTTCTGTTCCTGTCATGGAGGCTAGGAATCCTAGTTCTGTTCCTGTCATGCAGGCTAGGAAGCTGTGTTCTGTTCCTGTCACGGAGGCTAGGAAGCCTCGTTCTGTTCCTGTCACAGAGGCTAGGAAGCCTCGCCTCGACCCTACCCTTTCAGGGTATTGGATCGTTCATGGACCTGGACACCCATTATCCCTTCTATGTTTATCTGGCTGAGTATCTTTTTTCTCTTTTTTTCCTCTTCAGTGTTTGAGTATTTTAGTTTTGCTTATAGCCTCAGCCTCAGTTTTTTTGATCAGGGATTTGTGTTGTCTTGTATTCTTCCTCTCTCGTTCATGTTCTTCTTTCTCGTTCATGTTCTCGTTCATGTTCTCCTCTCTCATTCAGGTTCCCCTCTCTGGTTCATCTTCTCTCGGTTCCCCTCTCTCGTTCAGGTTCCCCTCTCTAATTCAGGTTTTCCTATCTCGTTCAGGTTCTCTCGGTTCCCCTCTCTCATTCAGGTTCTCTCGTTTCCCCTCTTTTGTTCATGTTCTCTCGGTTCCCTTCTCTCGTTCAGGTTCCCCTCTTGTTCAGGTTCCCCTCTCACGTTCATGTTCTCTTGGTTCCCCTTTCTTGTTCAGGTTCCCCTCTCTTGTTCAGCTTCCCTTCTCTCGTTCAGGTTCTCTCAGTTTCCCTCTCTCGTTCAGGTTCCCCTCTTTCGTTCATGTTCTCTCGGTTCCCCTCTCTTGTTCATGTTCTCTCGGTTCCCGTCTCTTGTTCACGTTCTCTCAGTTCCCCTCTCTCGTTCATGTTTCCCTCTCTTGTCTCCTTTTGGTTCCCTCTCTCGTCGTCTCTTCTCGTCTCGGTCCCCCATCTCTCATCTGGTTCTCGTCTCGGTCCCCCCTCTCTCGTCTGGTTCTGGTTTTCATCTCGGTCCCCCCCTCTCTCGTCTGGTTCTGGTTCTCATCTCGGTCCCCCCCTCTCTCGTCTGCTTCTGGTTCTCGTCTCGGTCCCCCCTCTCTCGTCTGGTTCTCATTCTCGTATCGGTCCCCCTTCTCTCATCTGGTTCTTGTTCTCGTTTCGGTCCCCCCTTCTCTTGTCTGGTTCTCGTTCTTGTCTCAGGTCCCCCCTCTCTTGTCTGGTTCTTGTTTTCGTCTTGGTTCCCCCTCTTTCATTGTTCCTCGTTCTCGTCTCGGTTCCCCCCTCTCTCGTCTGGTTCTGGTTCTTGTCTCGGTCCCCCCTTTCTTGTCTGGTTCTGGTTCTTGTATCAGTTCCTCCTCTCTTGTCTAGTTCTGGTTCTCGTCTCAGATTCCCCCTCTTTTGTCTGGTTCTGGTTCTCCTCTCAGGTTCCCCCTCTCTCGTCTGGTTCTGTTTCTCGTCTCGGTCCCCTCTCTCATCTGGTTCTCGTCTCGGTCCTTGAGTTTGCGGTCCTGCCTCGTCACGTCTCAGCTGATCTTATTCTAGGTATTTTTGTTTAATTAAAATCTTGTCCTTGTTTTTTTATTTTTTATTTTTAATATTAATAAAATGGACTATTTAAACCTGCCAATTCTGCATTTGGGTGCGCTCCTTTTTCCAAATCCTACTCCCCCCACCCTATCTGACACTGGGTGCCTCACCTCTATATGTCCTACAGTTTCATAGCATTATGAAAGAAACTGTTGGACCTCGCATGTATTAGAACTGTGTATTTTATGGCTATTTGCCTTTAAACTTTAGTTACAAGGTATTTATGGCCCACTAATGTCTTTCTCTCTAAATTATTAATTGCGTTCTGTGAGTTCCTCATTCCTGCATCCACTATATCTAAACTATAGATCATGAGGCAGTATTGTCCTGCTGTATCATACACCATCAAGCTAATCTCCTCTCGGTGCAGAGGTGTAAAATTGATTCAATTATTCGCTTTCAATTTAATGGAACATTAGGGAATCGGGCTGAAATTGATATCAGGCACAAATTATTACCAAGTTAATTATTGCTCCAGGTATTTTCATATCTTCTGCATATATATAT
>JAOTRA010000002.1:5183952-5194591 GCA_026260255.1 Pseudolaguvia tuberculata | reverse complement strand
TTCATTAATCCAGTGCATGAAGTGGGTAATATCCACGGGTTGTCGCCAATAGAAATCCCAGACCGCCGCTATAGCCAAGCAAGGCCTCATCGCTCAATAAAAGCACAAAAAACTCACATTTAGCTTTTTCTGACTGAAACTGGCGAGCACGTGAGAAGTAACGGCGGCACTAAGCGATAAATGGCTGACAACGTTCCTGCTTGCCATCAAATTTATTTGGAGGTTTTTGCCGCTTACCCATTGGCGCTAGCACTCGTGCTAGGAGGTTAGCATGCCCCGTTAGCGATTGGAAGGCTAGCGTGTACAGCCGGCTAGCGGTGAACAGCTGGTTAGCCTCTGTAGCATCATAGGCTAAAGCTAGCGCGGCTAGTTGCCTAGACAAAAAATCCGGGCTAAACGGTTTCAAAATAGAGTCCAATGCAGTAGTCCTTCCCGCTGGATCCATAAGTGGTGGGTTATTCTGTAATGACGCCGTAAGCACAGAGAAAAATGCTGGATCCATGATGCAGTGAAGGATGATATTTTAATAAAGTGAGGGTGCAGATTTATATACAGTGAAAGCACGTAGCAAAAACAAACAAAACAAGGGAACAAGACGCAGACGAATAAACTCGTAGACCCAAGAAATAAACACGAGAATATGTACACAAAATAATAATCAAAGTTCAAAAGCTTCACAAAGTTCAAGTAGTCCAAAAACGTAATCAACCAAAGGAACGCCGCACATAAACAATAACCCACACCTGCGCTTGCTGTTGCATGACCTTAAATAATACGTCAACGCCCTGACAACGTAGTTGCCAGGACGACGCCGCCAAACATGTCCATGCTGAAGTGACAGCTAGCGCAGCGTGGGGGCGAAGCTTCGTCAGTCTGCTGTCACATTAGGGGCGGGGCCCCGTTCGTAGCCTTACAGGGTGCTTCTGGTTTTGTCCTGAAATCCACTGCATGCTGTGTTACTAAACAAGTACAGTGTAACAAGCCTCACAGTGGAACTGAGTACAACTAGTTATCACATCTCACATTTAGTCACCTGCAAAGAGCAAACCGTTACCGGGAGGAAACCCATGCAAGGGCGGGAAGAACATGCAAACTCTGCACAGAAAGATCCCCGGGATATCGAAACTGGGACCTTCTTTTTGTGAGGCGACTGTGCTATCCACTACGCCACCATGCCGCCCTTCATTACAATATAAACTTATTTAATTTTCAAGAAGGGACGATATTGCTTTTAAATGGATGTTTTGGATACAAATTCCAACCAGCATATTTGAGGACCATTTTAGTTATTTTTAAGGTGGCTTGATTTCTCATTGTGGAATATGTTATCCAAGTGTATTTTTTATTTTACTCCTGGCAGTGTTACATATGTACCCATAATTCTTTAAACACCACAAGGGGTCCCTGTTATGCAGATGGCCATATGATAATAATGCTTGGCCATATGGCAGTGGTATTTACATTTAATTTTACTGTAACAACATGATTCCTTTGTAAGCCAAAGCTGTTCATAACATTCCCACTTTTCTTTATCTGCTGGTCATACCGGTGCTGGTCATGTAATTAGAATATCTTCAAAAAGTTGATTTATTTTACTAATTCAATTCAAGAAGACAAACTTGTATAAAGTACACATTCATTTCACACAGACTGATATATTTGAACGGTTTATTTCTTTTTATTTTGACAATAATAACTGACAACCAATGGACAACCAAAATTCAGTATAATATAAAATAAATGAAGAGAATATTACTCAAGGCCATTACAAAGAATGGACTTTTAGAAATACTGTCCAACTGAAAAGTATGAACATAACAGGGGCAGCTAAAAGTGGAAGAAGAAGAAATACTTGAAATATATCAGTCTGTTTGGAATAAATGTATACATTATGCAAGTTTAACTTATTGAATGGAATAAGTGAAATAAATCAACCTTTTGAAGATATTCTACGTGACCAGCACATGTATAACCACAGTAACGTACAACTATTTTCTTATAGTTCTAGTTCTATTTAGTGTTGTGTGAAATAATTACAAAGTAGTGCATGTTAGTTACATTGGTTACTTAATATGTACATTGGTAAACATAATAGACAATGCAAGTAAAGCTGATTTAGGTTGTAGACAGATGTAATTTAATTTAATTAGCTTATGGCTAGTAGTGGCAGAATAATTTGATATATGTATATAAAATATACATATATATATTATATATGTATATAAAATAATTTTATATATTTTATATATATCTTAAATATATTGAATAGTGTTAGTCCCTTAGTTCCAGTAATGTCAAAATTAAGCTTTTTTCTATTCTACAGCTGATCATTATTTCATTTATTGAAAAGGTCAAGAAAGTAAAAAAAACACCTTAGTTTACACAAAGAACATACTGAATGTTATTACTGATGTATATTGACCCGGAACCCCAAACATATGTTTCATACATCATAACAACGAGAAAAAAATATATATTTTATGGATTATACTACCAGAACGCAGACACTGTATTATTTGAGAGATACAGTGAAAACTACACCACCAAATCCTAAAGAAAATTCAAAACCAGTTGGTAGAAAGATGTGGCTAGCTAGTGCTGTGAATGTGTATCTAAGACTTTAAGTGGTAGCCTTGCGGTTAAGGTGTTGGACTAATACCAGAAAGACCGGGGTTTGATTCCCACCTCCACCAAGCAACCACTGTGGGTCCTTGATCAAGATTATTGATTGAACTATAAGTTTGCGGTTATGTGGAAGTGTTCGTCTGATCTCAGAAGCTGTGTTCATGTTTGAGTCTCCGTCAGATCTCCGAATCGGTTTCCATGTAAATATGTGATATGTTTATTTCTTCTAAATCTGTTAAATTAAGTATATTATCATGAAAGTCACTTATTCTTGTTTGGTCCTGTTTCTGCCAATGCTATTTTCACATCTATCAAGGTAACTTTCTCAGCTTCTTTTATATTTTTGCTTACATTATTATATTCTTTACACACTTATGTTAAATGTCACGGCCTGCACTGCTACCGCTACTACTCCTTCAACTCCCGGACCCTGTTTTTTCTCTTTCTGCCGCTCTTCTCATGGCACTCACCTGAGCTGAGTTATTACATACATTTTTAGCCCTTTAAATAGTGGTGTTTCGCTTCCTGTTTGCTAGATTAAGTTATGTTCGGTGTTCGATTTTCTCCCATTTTGCTTCTCTAGAGTTGTCCTTTTTTCCTTGCCTTGCTTTTGGTCTTTTTTTGGCTCCTGTTTCCCGTTACTCTGCTTCTCGTTGCTATTTTTTACTCTTTTGTTTTCTTTCTCGCCTTGAGGTTTTGTAGTTGTACTTTGTCAATTTTTGTTTCTTTTACAAAAAAGAAAGCATTTTTCCTTTTGCACCTTGCCGCATTTATCGGCTCCCTTGTTTATGCGCTCGTTTTTTCTTCTTCTTTATAAATCCCCATTCTCCAGCTATCTGCTTCTAGATTTTCTGTCTCTTCCTGTCTTGCAAACACCAGTCCTGGCATTACTAGTCACATTTCTTTTAGACGCCATAAGACTACACAAGTAGACATGGATAACTACACAAAAAGCTAGTTTAATGAACCGCTCATCTATCAAACCCAAAAGGGCAAAATCAAACACAAAGGTACAGGCAAGATACCAAAAACCATAAAGACATAAACAGACACAGTAAACGCTTAGTAAGTGGACTAGCAAAACAATACTCCACAATAATATTCCAAAGAGGGTTCTTTGTAGTGTCTCCAAGCTCTTTACACTATTTACAGATATATACAAAATTACATTAAATGTTAAACATCTTGTGCTAAAATTAGTAATTGACTTTCTGTGAGTATGGCATGGAATGACTGAAGTGGGGAAGAAACTGTTCTTATAGTGTGAGGTCCAGATAGACCAGAGCAAATAAACAAAGTGGTGGGGTTGAAAAAGTGTGTGACCAGGATGAGAGAAATCAGCTGTGATCCTCATTTCATGTCTCTGAATCCTATAGAGTTTATGATGCGAGTGTAAGTTAAGCAACATCTTCACAGGGATTCGAAACTTCTTCAGCTGCCTTAGAAAGTATAGTCTCTGCTAAGCCTTCTTGATAATGATTCTTAATAATGAGTCTATACTGTATAATGATAAATTTTAGCCTTATAAATTTTGTAAATATGCAGGCTTTCTACTACCATTTGTGAATTGGAAAGTGCTTTAAAATCTAAAAATTTTCTTGAAATCTGGTTGAACCCAGAATTACTGGAGTTATTAAATAAATAATTTTTAGGCTTTGAAAGCCATATGTGTCTGATGTTCAGTGCAAGGCCTAAAGATTTTTTGAAAATTTTGAAATATAATTTGGGGGTATCTATTTATAGCCATATTCAGCAGAACTGTAGTTCGGTTTAAGCAGTTTTAATCCTTAGCTAAATCCCGAAATAGTCACATGAGTTCTCAAAATAATAGCTCAGTTTAGTGACAGCTATAAGGTGGCTGGCTGGGCTCCGCGGCATCAGCAGACGAGGCTCCTCCCCCACGCAGCATCAGCAGACGAAGCACCACCCCCATTTTTAGCATCGTCGTCCTGGCAACTAGGGTGACGCGCCGGTATGCGCATCGTGGATTAATGAATGTTTGGAGTGATTCTAGTCTGGTATCTTATTTTGGAACTTTTGAAATCTTAGTATGATCTCGTATCCTCGAACCTTTGTATATAGCCCTTTGTACATATTCTAGTTTTGTTTATAGTGTCGCCGTGTGTCATCTTTGACTTCGTGTTTTGTTTTGTTTACGTGGTCACTGTAAATATCACGACACAATTGTTTGTGAATAAACCTCACTACTTCACTGCATTATGGATCCGGCTCTCTTCTCTGCAATCACCACGTCATAACAACAGCATATATATCACAAGTTTATAGTTGTGACAAACTGGATACAACCTGATTGTATTTCTCCAGTAAAGTGAGAACTGAGTGAATGAATGCACCTATTCATGTTTCTTACGGCACTGTTAATATGGATTTGTTTGGCTGATCGACAGTAATGTCTCAAGCTGACGTGAGGACATTTTAGACTCTCTGGGCCGCTAGCTTGCATCTCACCAATTTCCAAGTGGCCTAATAGCCACCAAATACATTCTCTCTGGCCAGATCATTCAGCCTGTCGTTGCTGTATTGATTGGCATGTGTCATGAGTTCACAGCTGCTGTATTTCTGCTCCTCTGTTTGACAAAAAAAAAAGATCAGAGCGAAAGAGAAAGATACAATTTTACATTGAGGTGAACCTTTTTCAGAATATTTCATAAATAAGGGGGGGGGAAAGATGGTTTGGCCACGAAATTGAAGCAGAATCATTTAAACTTCATCTTCAACACAAGAAACTTTGTTTTTGCTCTTGAAACCAGTAAATGTAAATTCAAAACATATGAAGTAGTGTCCAGGGAGTAAATGTAATTACTTTTTGTTGTTGTCGTTTCGTATTGCGTAAAATGTGCCATAAATTATAGACATGATTGTGTTTACCTGCTCATCTGTGATTGATCTTTGTGAACGAGAACAAAGTGAGGTATTTGCATGTTAAAGGACACTTTTGGAGAGCTGTAATTATCTTTGATGTGCAATGCTATTTACTTATCCATAATTTATTTTCAGGCTAGGGAAACATTGCTGGGCAGCAGATATGCGTTGCCAAGTACCAGTTAAAATTAGCAGTTAATTGAAATTCACATTTGCATGAATAAAATCAAACACTCATTTGCATACATGAGATGATGAAATACATAACTGCTAGTATTTGGGCTTTGCTGAAGCCTGACTGCTAATTGCTAAATGGCGTAAATAGGGAATGATGTACATTACCGAACTAACGCACACAATGCGTCAAGGTAAATGTTTCCACTCAAACACACCAGTATCTTTTTTGAGTAGTTTTTGATGTTTTATTTATTTTTCTGTAAGCCAAAAGTTGAACATTTATTTATTATTATGACAAAAGGTAATATTTAAAAGGTGCCCACTCCCTAGTGCATGCTATATAAGTGTTATGTGCTGGATTACAGATGAGTCTACATGCTCACTCACAATCTATTACACATCCAATCTGTAGGCTCATTTTCCTACATGCACCTCACAGAAGGACACCAGCCTCTGCTTGACCGACCCTTATTCCCCAAGTAACTCTTCAACAAAAAACACATGATAAATGAGTTTGATTTAAAGAGCTGCTCTGTTTGGCCCACCTGGCCAGGAGGGCAGACACGCTATTGCTATTGTATAATGGCACTGTTATTTGAAAAAAATATTTAGTATTGATTTTTTTAGTTATGTACACCAGCATCACAGAAGTAATTTCTGTTTGTTGAGTACACAAACTTGTTACTGTGAGAAACTAGTCTAAGCTCCTCCCATATCGTAAAATTCTAACGGATTGATCACCGAGGAATGATGCGTTACTTAAGGTGAAGACTTTTGTGAGACAATTTTGTGCTTATATTATGACGCATACTCACAATTTCCCACTGCTCTTTATAAATTCGAGTTTGTGTTTATGCGGTTGTGCAACAGTGCCCTGTGTGCAGTAGCCACCATGTGGACACTGTGGAGGAGATCTATTGGGTCAAAGCTAGAAGAATGTGTGAGCATAGTTCCCCAGAGGAGTTTCTGAAGAAGGTTTGCTGGAGATGCTCACTGGAGGAAGACCACACTGCTACCTGTTGGAGACCTAGGCTGAGGTCCCATGTAGCAGATCCTCAGTAGGGTCTAGTAGGGTGGCTGTTTTGCTAAGGGCTCAAGCCATTCCAGCCTCGCCATCCAGGGTTCCTGCCATTTCTCTCTACAGTACAGGCTTCAGCTACTCCAGTCAGGTCAGTGGTAATACCTATTGTTTTGGTTTTGCCCGGTGAGGACTATTTTTACCTTACTAATGACTTTGTGTATCTTGAGGAGTCTACCTATGATTTTGTTTCATCCACGGAGTCTATGACTGTTTTTGAACTGGTTGAGTAGGTATCTGGCTTGCCGCAGGAGCACCCTGACATTCTTGTGACACTCTGTAAGGTGGCTGACCAAGCTCCGCCCCTTGCAAGGAGTGAGCAGACGAAGCTCCACCCCCATGAAGCATGTGCAGACGAAGCGCCATCCCCATGTTTAGCGTCGTCGTCCTGGCAACTAGGTTGATGTAATATTTACTTATGCGCGTCGTGGGTGATTGAAGTAAGGTACGGCTTTAGTGACAGTTTTGGTTATAATCTCGTCTTCTCGAAAAGTTTGGCTTATGTTCGCGTTCTGTGTTGTTTTGTATATTTCACGTTGTATATATTCTTGTTTTGTTTGTAATCTCATATCCGTCTGCGTGTTTTGTGTATCTCTGCGCACTGTGTATTGACACCACTCTTGTAAATAAACCATCACCTTTCACTGCATAATGTTTCCGGCTCTCTTCTCTGCCATCACCGGGTTGGTACAGAATCACCCACCCACCACGGATCCAGCGGGAAGTAATTGGGTAAAGGACTCTTATCTGAAACTGTTCAGACCTGAGTTTTTGTTGGCACGTCTAGCTAAGCTATCACAAGCATTTAATGCTATGGAGGCTAACATGCTAGTTACCGGTATCCAGCTACACACACAGGCGGTGCAATTGCTTACAGGACAGGCTAACCTCCTAGCCCAAGTGTTACGCTGACACCTGCGGGTAAGTATCTCATTCCACCTAAGAAATTCAATGCCAATCAGGAACTTTGTCAGAACTTTATTGCCCAGTGTCGCCGTTATTTCGCGCACACTCGTCAGTTTCCGATAGTAAAAACTAAGTGTGAATTCTTTACATTAGCTAGCTGCTGTTTGAGACTTATACTGGCGGCAACTTGTGGACATAGAGCATTTTGTACACTGGATTTCGGTGGTCTTTTTGGGACCTATCGAGCCAGGTTCTGCGTCTGCATCAGAACCCTTGTCTTCGCCAGCCTCTGAGTCCTCATCTTCACCAGCCTCTGAGTCCTCGTCGTCGCTAGCTCCTGAGTCCTCATCGTCGCTAGCTCCTGAGTACTCGTTGTCGCCAGCCCGAGTCCTCGTCGTTGTCAGCCCCTGAGTCCTCGTCATCGCCAGCCCCTGTCTCTCTCTCTCTCTCTCTCCTTCCTCGGTTCCTCGTTTGGCCCCTGTCTGTGTCTCTCCTTCCTTGCTCTTTCCCCTGTTTCCTGGGTGTGCTGTTTTCCCTGGTCTCCCCTTTTTGCTCTGGTTTCTGTCTCTTCTGTGCTCCCTGGCTTTCTCCTTGTTTTAGTTTTTTTTCTTCCTCGTCCTTGTTGCTTCCTGGTGCCCTGACCGGTTTTGCCTGCCCGTTCTGTCTTTTCTCCCTTGTCTGTTTTTATGTCTGTGTATTTTGATTCACGGACGGTGTTTCAGTTTTTCCTTTTGTTTTTTTTTTGTTTGTTTGTTTTGCTTGGGCTGTGCCCTAATGTACGCCAGGAGGCGTCCTTTAGAGATGGGGGCTATGTGAGGTGGCTGACCAAGCTCCACCCCATGCAGCGCTTGCAGACGAAGTGCCACCCCCATATTTAGCGTCGTAATATTATGCGTCGAAAGCGATGACGTAATATTTAAGGCATAGGTGATTGAAGTAAGGTACGGCTTTAGAGACAGTTTTGGTTATAATCTTGTGTTCTCCAAAAGGTTGGCTTATGTTTGCTTTCGCTTTTCATGTCTTGCTTGAGTTTTTTCTTATCTTGTTTGATCTTGTCTCATCATGCCTAGTCTAGTCTTTTGGTTCGTGGTAATTTAAACCTTGTTCTTGTTTTTTTTCTTACATTTTAGTTATCTTTAAGAATAAAATGGACAATTTAAACCCGCCAATCATGCGTTTGGGTGCGCGCCTTATCCCCGATCCTGCTCCCTCCTCCCATTCTGACGGAAAGATCCAGTTTGCACCCAGCGGATTGGCGGCAGCCCCCCGATCGAATTCCCGCAGAGATATGACGGCAGCCACGGTAAGTGTTGGAAGTTTGTGCGGGAGTGCACGCCATTTATTTCAATCCCAGCCACACGCTTACACCACGCTCAGGAGCAAATGCAGGCTGGTGCATTTGTGTTAAACGGGGAAGGCACTGGACTGGGTAGTTCCAGCCTAGGATTTAGACCAGCGTCTCAGGTAGGACCTCCTCTACCTCTTCCACTTCCTCCTCACCAAATGCGACTTCCTCACCCCAGCGGAAGTCGTTGTCTTTCTGGCCCACCCAGAGATGTGCCTGGTAGGGCCAATGGTGGTCGAGGAGTGTCCGCCTGGCCCGGAGGTGGTCAAGGAGAGTCCGCCTGGCCTGGAGATGGTGGATGAGCATCTGCCTGGCCCGGAGGTGGTTGAGGAGCGTCATCCTGGTCCGGAGATGATCAAGGAGCGTCCACCTGGTCAGGATGTGGTCAAGAAGCATCCACCTGGTCCTGTCGAGGAGGCCTGGAGGCCTCGTTCTGCTCCTGTCGAGGAGGCTAGGAAGCGTCACCTTGATCCTACCCTTTCGGGGTATTGGATCGTTCAAGGACCTGGACCCCATTATCCCTTCTATGTATATCTGGCTGAGTACCTTCTTTTTTTTTCTTTTTTTTTTCTCTTCCGTGTTTGAGCAATTTTAGTTTTGCTTATAGCCTCAGCCTTAGGTTTTTGGTTTTTTTTTGTTTGTTCAGTGATTGTGTTGTCCTTTCCCTTTTCCCTCTCTCGCCTCGTTCTGGTTCTCATCTTGGTCTGGTCCTTATTTCTGGAGGGCCCCCTAGGAGAATGCCATGAGACGTTCATAGAGGAGAGGGTACTTTCACTCCCTCCTCTGTGATGAGCGTCTCCGGCGTGCGGCTGAGTCTCGTCATGCTCTAATTGCGCACACTTTATAAGCCGGCAGTTTTTCTCCTAGGGTGTTGGATCATTTCACTTTTCCCCCTGGCTTCGTTTTTCACGTCTTGCTTGAGTTTTTTTGATCTCGTCTGATCTTGTCTTGTCATGCCTAGTCTAGTCTTTTGGTTTGTGGTAATTTAAACCTTGTTTTTTTTTTTCTTACATTTTAGTTATCATTAAGAATAAAATGGACAATTTAAACCCGCCAATCCTGCGTTTGGGTGCGCCCCTTATCCCCGATCCTGCTCCCCCTCCTGTTCCAACAGTTAATGTGTTGGACTAATACCAGAAAGACCGGGGTTCGATTCCAACCTCCACCAAGGGCCCTACAATTCCTACAATTGCTCATTGTAGAAAAGAAACCAAATGTATGTCGCTCTCTGGATAAGAGTGTCTGCCAAATGGCTAACTGTAATTACACATCAAATGATTTGTCTAGGGAGACTTCAGCTTTGCCAAATTATTTGTTTGTGGATTTTACCTTTTATTTCAGTCATTTGCATGGGTAATACTGTTCCTGACCCAATGGATTATCTGGATGTTCATGACTCTAGATTACGCTGTCTGACCTCCTCCCTGAATCTCTAACTTTGGTCTTCCATCTTATTCTCTTTTCTCTCCTCTCTCTCTTCCTCATCTTTTTGAACCTCCAAAATCATCTTATAGACAACTATCTGTTGCTGTTTAGCTACACTATCCCCTGTCACCACCTTACAGTCTCCAATTTCTTCATTCATTCATTCATTCATTCATTCATTCATTCATTCATTCATTCAT
>JAOTRA010000002.1:5147329-5171377 GCA_026260255.1 Pseudolaguvia tuberculata | reverse complement strand
GCTGGGCATTTATAGCCAATTTAGACTCACCAATCCGCCTAATGTACATGTTTTTGGACAGTGGGAGGAAACCGGAGAACCCAGAAATGCGGCTAGAACATGCAAACTCCACACAGAATGACGCCAGACCCGGGATTCGAACCCGGGACCTTCTTGTTGTGAGGCAAACGTGCTAATCACTACACCACCGCGACGCCCTAACCAAAATAGAAATACTAATACGAAAAAAATGACACCAGATACAACGTGGTACTGAAAGGTAATTTCTTTATTGAAAGAGCCCCATTACTATTGGACGGATGTTTTCATCAGATGAAGCAACAGTGAGAGAGAAAAGGGGTGAAGGCAGGGAGTCGACTGAGGGGGGTGAAGAATAATCATCCGAAAACAGGGGTGGTGATAGTATGGGGAGAGGAGACACACTGTTCAATTGTAGGAATTGTCTGCGAAGATTTTTGACTCCAGAAGGCCCAGGGTTCCCGGTGAAATCAGCAGAAGTAGTCGTTTTGTGTTCCGACATCACAGGTTGAGGGGAGAATGGCAGGATCAGTCTGCACGGTGACATCACAGGTTCTGGGTGGAAAGACAAGGCGAACTGCTGAAGTATTTTTTTTTAAGTGCTCAAATTGATGAGTTGGTCTAGAAAAATACCAATCTCCCCAGTTAAACCAACCAGTTGATAACGCCACACTCGCATTATGAACGCCTTACATTTAGCAGTTAAACGGGCTAAAAAAAGAGAGAGAGATAATTATAAGTGCGTACCACTTTGTCATGGTGTTCTATAAAAATACTGACTTAAAAATCTTAACTGCATCGCTAAAGGAGGAGCCTAATTGGGAAGATTTAAAAATAATAGGAATTTGGCAAAACTGGATTGGATAATTTAAAAATAATGGAAGTCCATTGGTCTAGAAGAGGGTGGGACTAAAGCTTAAAGAGTGAAAAAGGGAACAGATTTGTTAAGTGATCTGCACAATCTTTTGGGAACTTGCATTGTTTGGAAAGTTTGTTCTTTTAAATTGTGCCATTTATTGTTGGAAAGATTGCCATCTTTGGATCCTGTGAATGCTTTCTGAATGCAATAAATTGGAGTTTTTTACTCTTCTCACGTTGGACTCGAGAATTTTAATTATTTTAAGAAGTTTATTATTTTCTTTGACAATTGAATTTGGACATAGCGGAAATTGGTCTATCTTCAGTCACCCCTACTGATGTGTCTGCTCAGAGGGGGGCTCTGAGTTCCTACAGGGTCACCAGTGAGAAGTAATGGAGAGTGCATTGGAGAAGTGAATAAAAGAGTTCAGGCAGGGTGGAGTGGGTGGAGAAGAGTGGCAGGAATGATTTGTCATCGACAAGGTTCTGCAGGAGTTAAAGTAAAAATTTATAGGACTGTAGTAAAATCTCCAATGTTGTACAGTTTAGAGACAGTGGCATTGTTAAAAAGACAGGAGGAGGAGCTGGAGGTGGCAAAGTTGAAGATTTATATTGGAAGTGACGAGTATGGACAGGATTAGAAATGAGTTTATTAGAGGGACAGTGCACATAGGATGTTTTGGAGACAAGGTGAGGGAGGCTAGGTTGAGATGTTTTGGACATGTGCAGAGGAGGGATATGCAGTATATTGGTAGAGGATGGAGGTGTACCGGGCAGGAGGAAAAGAGGAAGACCAAAGAGGAGTAGATGTGCTGAGGGAAGACATGTAGGTAGTTGGGGTGAAAGAGGCAGATGTAGATGACAGGGTATTGTGGAGAAGCGTGATCTGCTGTTGTGACCCCTAAAGGGAGCAGCAGAAAGGAGAAAGAAGAAGAAGAAGAAGAAGAAGAAGAAGTAGAAGAAAAAGAAGAAGAAGATGAAAAAGAAGAAGAAGAAGAAGAAGAAGAAGAAGAAGAAGAAGAAGAAGAAGAAGATTAAATGTAGTGGTGCTATGTAATACTTTTTTTGTTTTGTATAATTTTGTAAAACATCAACTAAGTGACATAATTCCATTGGGGTAATTTTACCCTACATTTTTAAATCTGTTGTACTCTTTCTTTCTATATATTTAGTTTGTTAGGCAGACACTTTGATACAGCTATATTCAGAGAAAAAGGTAACACGTGAATATGGAAGAAGTTGCATGGATGACATTTTTATTTAAACATAAAAGTACACAACCAGACTTCATAAAAAAATATATGATTTTGTTTAATAAATATTATTTCTCATTATAGAAAAGGGTATTCAACTAGTGATGGATCTAATGAAAACAAACTTTCAGAGATCACACAAACTACAGATATTTACACCATTTTATTTTTTGATATCGTTGTGCAACATCGGAAACATTAATATGAGTATTGATTGCTGATTAATTATTTGCTTGGAAAAATACTCCTTAAATATTTCCAAACAAGTAAGAAAAAACATTAAACAAATCTATTTCAGACTTTGCTGTGACTGAATTCCAAAATCTAGTCATAGACACTGAAAACTGTACAGGCACTTCCATCGATTTCAAATACAAACATTGGTAAGTAAGTGATCTATGAATTTATCTGTTTTGAACAGCACTTATCTAATGCCGGATTTTAGGGAAACACTGGACTGTTCCAGGAGACACAGCAGGGAACAGCCTTGATGGCATGTCAACTTAATGCAGGATTCATTCGGCTAAGTACCTTGTTTTTTACTTTTATTTTCGTTTCCCAGAAGTTGTATAGTTTAACTTATTTGTTCTGTTTAGAGCCTCAGCCATCAATGTTTTGTTGTGTTTTGATAAACTGTCATGTCCTTCCTCTGTCCCAGTTCTCTGTCTTGGTTTTCTCGCTCTCCGTCCTAGTTGTTCTCGCTCTCTCGTCCTGTCCTATTCTCGGGCCCTCGTCCGTCCTCGTTCCTCGTCCTTTCCTGCCTGGTTCCTCGTCCTGTCCTGGTTCCTTGTCCTTTCCTCTCTCCCTTGTACCTCATCCTGTCCTCGTTCCTCGTCCTGTTCCTCATCCTGTCCTGTCCTCGCTTCCCCATCCTGTCCTCACTTCTTCATTCCTCATCCTGTTCTCATCCTCACTCACTCGTCCTGTCCCATCCTCGCTCCCTCGTTCTGTCCTCGTCCTTGTTTCCTTGTCCTGTTCTCATCCTCATTCCCTCATCCTGTCCTTGTCCTGTCCTCGCTCCCTTGTCCTGCCCTCGTGTCCTTGTCCTGTGCTCATTCCCTCATCCTGTCCTGTCCTCGTTCCCTTGTCATGTCCTCGCTCCCTTGCCATGTCCCGTCCTTGCTCCCTGGTCCTGTCCCGTACTCGCTCCCTCATTCTCGTTCTCTCGTCATGTCCTTGTCCTGTCTTTGTTCCCTCATCCTGTCCTCGTTCCCTCATCCTGTCCTCGTTCCCATGTCATGTCCTTGTCCTGTCCTTGCTCCCTTGTATTGTCCTGTCCTCTTTCCTTTGTCCTGTCCCATCCTTGCTCCCTCGTCCTGCTCTCATCCTTGTTTCCTTGTCCTGTTCTCGTCCTCATTCCCTCATCCTGTACTCATCCTGTCCTCGCTCCCTCGTCCTGTCCGGTCTTTGCTCTTGGCTCAGGTTCCCTGTCTCATCTCATTCTAGTTCTCGTCTCATGTTTCTTCTCTCGCCTCATTCTGGTTCTTGTCTCAGGTCCCCTCTCCCACCTCGTTCTGCTTATCTCATTCCCTCTCTCATCCCCTCTCTTGCCTCGTTTTGGTTCTTGTCTCGGTTCCTTCTATTGCCTTCAATATCTCTTTGATATCTCTTGTCCGTCTCCGTTTGGTCTGCCTGTGTTCCTGTCTCGGTCTCTGGTCTGTCTCCTTCCCTGTCTCTGGTCTCAGTCTGGTCCCTGTCTCTGGTGTGCCCCAGTCCTGCTGTCTCTGCCCTGGTGTTCTGTTTATGTCCTAGGGCAAAGACATTCTTTGAGGGTGGGGTACTGTCACGCCTTACCCCTTCCTCGTCACTAACCACCATCGCCCGCTGATTGGGGATGCGATCAATCAGCCGGGCGAAGGTGTGTAATTTAAGGTGATTATTGTTTGAACTGTACGTTCGAGGTTATATGGAAGTGTTCGTCTGTTTTCAGAATCTGTGTTCATGTTCGAGTCCCCATCAGATCTCTGAATCAGTTTCCATGTTCGAGTCTTAGAAGCTAAATACGATATTCATTAGAGCAGCGTTGCTGCACGATTTGGTTTCCTTATACTGTGATATTTTTGCACTTACCCATAAATAAAAGTGTGTTCACAAAGTCTGACTCCTGTTGGTGTTCCTAACACGTAACAGATACGTGAACTAAAGAGTTTAGTTCTAAATCATCCAAAGTGAATAGTCTATCTGCAAATGCAAATGCACGATTCAATTGCGGGCCACCTTCTTGGACCTCTTGGGATCTACTTAACATAATTGAGGCAACTGTTTTAAATTGCACACACATGACAGCATTTTAAAGCATACTTTGCACTCAAACTTCTGATTTAATTTGCATCAGCCAGAACATAATAGTTGCAGATAAACTATTCACTTTGTTTTTTTCTTGCCAATAACAGATTGGATCAGTTCAGATCAGTAATGGTGCTTCCCAGTTGCATTCTAATATTATGTGTTAAGCACCTGGAGGGCTGGTTTATTCGAGTGTCCTTCTAGTCTCTGGGTATATTAACTAAATATTTTGATATCTAACTCTGACTTCCTGACATTGATTCTAACATAATTAGAGGGAAAACAGAGACAAAATATGTGACACAGCTGCCTATATAGATTATAGTAATAACCAAATCTGGATTAAGGCTGCATCATGTCTTCCATCACATGGCTTATCATTAAGAGATGCAGCAGTAACATCTATCCAGAGTGATTCAGAATTAATGTCCTATTACTCTTAAGTATAATAATTTTTGGCTTTCATATCGAAATGGCAGCAAATTACACAGTAATTAGATATTTCGAAATGGAAGAATAGCCTCAGGCACTGAGATAAAAATTGGATTTCGGCTTACAATGAGAAAGTGCAATGATTTTGCAGGGAGCCGACACCAGCTATCAATTGTCAACTAAAACCTGTGTGTGACTGTTTAAATGTGACCTTATACAGAAAATCAAGCATATCTTAAGTCAGTCTGTCTGTCGCAGTTATATGGAGCCAAACTTAACCAAGATGATAACTTTTTTCAGTGTCAGCATTTGTAGTAATAAATGCATAATTAAAGTTTAATAAAAAAGCTGGTGTGTAGGTTGTCTTTTGTATTTATAAATTTACTTAAATCTATTTTTATTAACAACTGTTAAGGTTATTTGACTTAAAGTTTCACTTTCAATTAATATAAATGGCTCTGACAATCTAGAATATTAATGTTTATTTATGACATTAACAATAATGTTGCATTGACTGGCGATAGTGAGAAGCATCTGCAGAGTCATGGACTGATAGTGATCTCATTTTCTGGCTAGCCCTAGGGTCCCACAGAAACATCTGAGGATCTTCATCTACATTACCAGCCGTGTACAAGCGTCGCTTGTTCAGCTTTAGGACACATTTGCTGTATGACAGAGCCACTGAGCAGGCAAAAACAAAAAATGCAGAAAGGATAAAAGAGAAGATGAGCAATTGGAGGCAGGGAAGCTTTAGATTATCGTCTAATATCAGACTAGGATGACTTTGAACAGAAAGAGTGTTTCTTTTTGTCTAGCCCTAGCGTTCCATCCTACTGACGAGTTTTTCCTTTAGGAATATTATGTTATTTAAATTAACTCTGGGCTAAATTAATATTAGCGGATCTGCAGGATGGGGAGAGTTTGTGACACTTTTTTTAGTTGGGGGAGGGAGGGTGAAGTTACATACAGCATTACCCAAGGCAAATTTAATAATAATTGGTTATATTCTCACTGCAGCCTCTTTTTTTGATCACTTAAATTAGTTGGTATAGTTTTCATTATTTATTCTTTTATTTTGAAAGTGTCCAATGTACAAGATCTCAGAACAGATTAAATTAAGGACATTAAGCTTTTAAGGAAAAGAGCGTCCGCCAAATGCCTAACTGTAACTGTAACTGTAACATTAGTATTGAGTCCCAACAGCCAGGTTGTGTGACTAATATATAAATTTAATAAGATAAGACAATAGAGGAAAGAGAAAACAAATAGGTAGAAGATCTGTCATTTTTGTTTAGTACAGTTTACATTGGATAGTAATCATTATATTTATGCCCTTATGCAGAGCGACTTAAATTTATATACTTTTTTCTTTTATAACTGAGGTTAAGGACCTTGTTCAGGGGCTTGTGGTGCCAGGAATGGAACCCCAATCTTCCACTTAGCAGTCCATTTCCATTGCATTGTATATCACATTTCTTATATACTATGTATATATATACACATTGTGAGTGTGCTGTCATAGCTTTTCTATTGGGACTGGGCTGTTTAAAACCAACACATATGTCTCCTGGAATCAGGTGACAACGTTGAAACTCCCGAAAAATCCACATTTGTGTGCCAGATGATCAAGTAAACATTTGTAATCATGGCATTTGAGGCTATGACTCCTATATAACTACAAATACTTGGATGATTTACAGTTTAAATTTCTTGAAAATCCTTGTCAAAAAGGGTATTTTAAGCACACAAAGACACTAACACAACATATTGAGTATAAAGAAAAGAAGATGTATTGCTTTTGAATTGCTTTGTGCTGGATTTATTTCTAGCTACAGAAAACAATTTTTTAGGGCGGCGCAGTTGCCTAACAAAAGGATCCGGGTTTCAAATCCCGGGTATCTTTCTGTGTGGAGTTTGCATGTTCTCCCCCGCTTGCATGGGTTTCCTCCGGGTTTCTTCCCACAGTCCAACAACATGCAGATTAGGTCGATTCTAAATTGTCCATAGGAGTGGATGTGTGTGGGAATGGTTGTTTGTCTATGTGTTGCCCTGAGATGGGTGTACCCCCGCCTCTCGCCCTATGAGTGCTGGGATAGGCAAAGCAGACCCCAATAATGGATGTCAAGGAAGAACTAATATGACTTTATATGACCAAATATATGACAAAATTACATTTGGGGCAAGTATAAAAAGATATGCTTTTTATTTTGATATTTATTAATAATGTGATTTTTTAAAATGTATTTAATGTAAATTAATTTTAATTTCAAATCTTGTGGATATCATTGGCTCTCTAAGTTTGATTATCACTTAATTATTCATTCAAGGATGTGAAAAATCATTTTAATCAAGTGCATACTTGAGTGTACTGCTATCTTTTTCATTCAGTTGGGTGGCTTAGAGGCGTCTCAAGACAAGATAAAGCACACCTGCTAGTATTTCTTGTAAATATGGCATGATGTTTATGACCAGCCCTAATTAACTCAAGGTTTTACTTAAATCAGCTTTAACTCCACAGTTGATTAGCTTTGATGAAATATTATTACAACCTTTGGCATGGAGAACACACCATTTATTAATTAATCAACAAACACACTCTCACCTCCGGTCTGTATTGTGTTAATTTTATGACAAGATTCACATGGACATCATTCAATTTAAAAATTTCCTCTGTTTTCTTGAGCTGAGCCATTAGCAGAAATCCGGTTGCTGAGGAATACATGCATAACATCACATTTATTACGGCTCACATTTTTCACATACATACCTGATCTACACTTGAAATGCACGATCAGCTCAGCAGTGTCTGCATGTGTGAAATGTGTCAACAGTCTTTTAGACAGTCTGGAAATTCCCTGCAGTATAAGATATTGTTATGGTTGCAACACGTCGCCCAATTTGATGTAACTGTAGATTGATGTTTTCTAGAAAAACCTTCAAAGAAAGAATGGGGCCAGATATTAAATCAATTCATAGCCAAGAAAGAGTTCTATCATTATACAGGCTTACATCAGCTTGTGTGTTTGTTTTGAGAAACCACATAAGTTAATGGATGGAAATGTATGTATGCTCGAGTAACCAAAATAACACATAATTTGACAATTATCCTCTAATAACAAAGGTATACAATATACACTTACAAAACCAAGGTGTTTGTGCAAATAAGCTTTACAATGACATTGTAAACAAATTACCAGGAGGAAAATATATTAGCACTTCAATACTATATTATGAATTCTTTTCATGTCATACAATAACAGAATACAATGTGCAGAAAATGCGAGACAAAGTGGAAAATGCGATCATGTTTTCTGCTTAAGCAACAGTGCTAAAGTTGATAAAGTTGTGGCGGGGAATAAAGGTCTTAACTCAGTAACACTTAATATAGTGCAACAACCCCAGTTGAAGAACAGCATGTATTTTTTTGCATTTATGTGCTAGGTGTGTTCAGACGTCTCTTAAAGACAGCTAGTGACTCCACTGTTCTGACTTTGATGGGCAGTTAATATTCCACTATCTTGGTGCGAGGACCAATAGAAAAGTCTTGAGGCAGACCAACCTAGAGTTCTAGAGATGGAGGAACAAGTCAAACAGTGCTAGCGGATCTGATTGAACATGGGGCTACGCAAGGAGTGATGAGTGCTAGGAGATAGGTGTGGTTTTGTTCTTGGCTTTGTAGATAATTATTGACAAAACAAGTTGAAAACAACATGTGCAACTGCATTCTGAATCATCTGCAGTGGGCAAATCGCGATTCAGTAGACCTTCCAGAAGCGAGTTACTGAAGCCATTGCTGTTTTCAAAATCTGATTTCCAGTGAAACTAACAATTAAGCTTCACAAAGCTCTGTGTAGCACTTACAGTTTTTTCCTTGAAATATATGACATAATTTGTTCATACAGATGTGGCCAGCTAATTGTGCATCCAGTGCTTGTTCCGGACTCACAAATGCTGAACATCAGTCTCATTATTTCCATTTGCTTGAAGCACCCATTTTCTCCCACATTTAAATTGGAATTAATAAATAATAAAATGCCATTTGAATTGTCTGACCACTAAGATTGCTGTTCGGTTTCCTTGTACAATTACACATTAAGCGTGATGCTCTATTATAGACAAAACAGCAGGAGTCCATGAATATGCATGTGGTATAAATTAAAAAGGGATGGCTTCACTGCTGACCCACTTAGGCTGTCAATTACCATTCACACAGCCTTCTTTAAGTAGGACCTTGCTATCACTTTTTACTACTTAACTCTTGCAAACACATCAATATCACACTACTGACTTTAATAATGTGTTACGTATTTGCAGATATTAGGATGTGTCTAAGAACTGTAAAACAAAGACTTGTGAATAAGCATACTGTTACGGGATATACGAATGAGCAGCAGGAGTCAGAACATAACGGAAACGCCCTTTATTTCCGGGTAAGAACAAAAGCATTTAAATACACCAAAACAAAAGCGCGCAGCAACGCTGCTATAATAAACGAAAACTTAACTTGTTGGGCTGCGAACAAGCAGACAGACTCGTAGACCAGACAGGGACTTGAGCAAGACAAATACAGAGCATCGACGAACATATATCCAGCAACCATATATAATAATCCGCGCCCTCGTAAGGTTGGCGCTCAACTTAAATAACGCACCATCACCCGGCTGATTGATCGCATCCCCAATAAGCAGGTGATGGTGGTTAGCAATCAGATAGGGGTTGGGTGTGACAGTACCCCCCCTCAAAGAACGGCGCCCTAGGACATAAACACATGCAGGGCAGAGACAGGGGCACCGCAGCGACAGAAAATAGGGGACTGTAAAGCAGGGAGCGCGAGAGATCAGGGACCAGACACGAGAGAGGGGCCCGAGAATGAGGACAGACACGAGAGAGGGGACCAGAGAGTGGGGAGCGAGACGAGAACCAGACATGAGAGAGGGAACCAGACACGAGACAGGGGACAGAGAGTGAGGAACAGACACGAGAGAGGGGCCAGAAAGCGTGGAGCGAGATGAGAACCAGACCCGAGAGAAGGAACAGAGAACAAGAACCAGACAGGAGAGAGGGAACCGAGACAGAGAACGAGAACCAGACACGAGAGAGGGGACCAGACAGCGGGGAGCGAGACGAGAACCAGACACCAGAGAAGAAACCGAGATGAGAAAGGGCGCCGAGACAGAGAACGAGAACCAGACGAGAGAGGGAACCGAGATGAGAATCAGACACGAGAGAGGGAACAGAGAACGAGAACCAGACGAGAATCAGACATGAGAGAAGGAACTGAGAACGAGAATCAGACACGAGAAAGGGAACAGAGAACGAGAATCAGACACGAGAGAGGGAACCGAGACGAGAACGAGAACTAGCCGAGAGAGGGAACGAGAACCAGACGAGAGAGGGAACTGAGACATAACGAGAACCAGCCGAGAGAGGGAACCGAGACAGAACGAGAATCAGACACGAGAGAGGGAACCGAGACAGAACGAGAACCAGACGAGAATCAGACACGAGAGAGGGAACAGAGAACGAGAAACGAGAACCAGACATGAGAGAAGGAACCGAGAACGAGCATCAGACACGAGAAAGGGAACAGAGAACGAGAATCAGACACAAGAGAGGGAACTGAGACGAGAACGAGAACAAGCCGAGATAATGAACGAGAACCAGACGAGAGAGGGAACCTAGACTGAATGAGAACCGGCCGAGAGAGGGAACCGAGACGAGCATCCGACACAAGAGAGGGAACCGAGACAGAGAACGAGAACCAGACGAGAGAGGGAACAGAGAACCTGCGGCAGAGAGGAGATCCTGAACATGAGAAAGGGAGAACCAGAGACATGAACGGGAGACATGGATCCGAGAAAACCTGAAGTTACCTGAGAAAATTTAAAAAAACCTGATGAGACCTGGGAAAAGATGACGAAAAAGGGGAAAACCTGACATGACAAAAGGAGGGAAAACCTGACAAAAAGGGGCAAACCTGACGTTACCTGGGAAAAGGGGAAACCTGAACATGAGAAAAGGGGAAACCTAAGACGAGAACGAGAACCAGACCACAGGACGAGGGCAGGGAAGGAGGACAGGACGAGAGTACATAGCCAGGACAAAACAGTAAATCAAAAACACACAACATCGAGGGCTGAGGCTCTAAACAGAAAAATAAAGAACAACAACTTAGACACGCTAGGGAAAATCATATACACAGAAAAACAAAGTACTCAGCCCGAGAAGACCACGAGGGGGTCCAGGTCCATGTACAGTCCATAGTCCTGGAGGAGCAGGATCTGGGCAAGGCTTCCAGGCCTCCTCGACAGGAACAGGACGAGGCCCCGTGGCCTCCACGGCAGGAACAGGACGAGGCCCCGTGGGCTCCACGGCAGGAACAGGATGAGGCCCCCTGGCCTCCTCGACAGGAACAAAGGATGGCTCCTGGGCCGCCACTGTAACAGATGGTAGCTCCTGGACCACCACCGGAACAGAACAAGGCCCCCTGGCCTCCATGACAGGAACAGAATGAGGCCCCCTGGCCTCCTCGACAGGAACAGGATGAGGCCCCCTGGGCTCCTGGACAGGAACAGAGGGTGGCTCCTGGACCGCCACCGGAACAGAGGTTGGCTCCTGGACCGTCATTGGAACAGAGGGTGGGTCCTGGACCGCCACCGGAACAGAGGGTGGCTCTTGGAGCGCCACCGGAACAGAGGGTGGCTCCTGGACCGCCACCGGAACAGAGGGTGGCTCCTGGACCGCCACCGAAACAGAGGGTGGCTCCTGGACTGCCACCGGAACAGAAGGAGGCCTCCAGGCCCTCTCGGAGCTTGGTGGGAGCGCCGCGACCTCCTCGGAGCTTGGTGGGAGCGCCACGACCTCCTCGGAGCTTGGAAGAGGCTTACTTGCCTTAAGTCCTTTCTGGGCTGAGTGGGCACGCTCCGGCCGCAGTATAGACTCCAGCACCTGGGGACTGCCAAAAACCTCTGACATTAGCGAAAATAAAAGGTTCACATCCTCGCTGACTCGTGGGAATAATTGCCACATGGTGGCGCCCCAAGTTAAGGCTTTCCCAGTCAGCAGCAAAATAACGAAGGCACTTTTCCGGTCTGGGGACAGAAACTCCTCCGGAAAAGTGCGAAAATAACCCTCACACTGAAAAAAAATTCATCACAGTACCCCGTTGCCCCGTCATACCTATCTGGAAGCATGACGTAAGGCACCTCACCCGGTGCCGTTGGTGGCGGCTGATTGATTGCATCCCTAATCAGTAGGTGATGGTGGTTAGCAATCAGATAAGGGTTGGGTGTGACACATACAGTTTAAACATTCTAATAATAAGTCACCAGCAGTGCTGTTAATTAAATAAAATTGATTTATTTAGATAGTTTGTTATGTAGTTACAAAATATGCTCATCCCCCTTTGAAAATACAGGTTTTTTTTCTTTCTTTTAAAACATCCATACTACAAACAATTTACCTTATTTTTGGACAGAAAAATCATTAAACATACATGCGAAAGGCTTATTACTTAAAGAAAAGTAACATAACGTCTGACAAGTTTTCATTTTCTTAATGTAAGGGGGCCTACTCTGGCTGAGGGGTACCAGAGGTTGCCATCGCCAGAGTATTAGGAAGTACTTCCGGCAATAGGAAGTAGCCAGGTGGCGTAGCCACCCTATATAAGGCCACATTACTAGGTCATGTTGTGAAGTATTGTTTACCTTAAACCTTACTGGGCATTCTACAAAACCTTCTACCTTGGATTACTGGTTTTCAACCCCTGGACTGGGGCGGAGCCCCAACCTGCTCCTCTGACAAACACACCCACCGTCCTGCCTGACAAATTCATCGGGGACCCCGTAAAGTGTCAGGGGGTTTATCCAGAACTGCCGGATCTTGTTCGAAAACCAACCTCTGGGGTTTCCTAATGACAAACAAAAGTGTGCGTGCCTGCTGTCTCTCCTAACGGGTCGCGCTTTGGACTGGGCCGCTGCGGTGTGGGAGATCGACCCAAACCTTCGATCTTCTAGCGACTATTTTTTCCCAACTTCAGGAAGTGTTTCAGCAACTTGCGGGGGGGGCAGGATATTCCCATGAGACTTTTTCATTTGAAACAGGGTGCCCAGTCCGCAGCGGAGTATGCCATCACTTTCCGAAGTCTAGGGGCACAAAGTGGGATGAACTATTTAAGGAAGGACTTAATGCCAACCTCCAAGACGAACTAGTGTGCAGGGGCGAGTCTGGCACCTATAATGAGTTTATTCAGCGCGCGATCTGGACAGACAACCTATTGCGCAACCACCCTATTGTATCTATGAAATTCCAATCCCCCTCGGGGTTCCTCCGACACAGAACCCATGCAAGTAGGATCTAGTAAACTCTCGGATCGTGAAAAATGGCGAAGGCGGAGATTTTATCTATGCACCTATTGTGGAGAAGCCGATCACACGCTCGCACCCTGTCTGGTCAAGCCCTGCCGGCAAGTGAGTACACACATGTTCTCTGTTTATCACGACCTAAGTGTGTCTTTATCAGCAAGACTACATTTTAACGCTCGTTTTCTGCCTTAGTGGACTCGGGATCCACAATAAATATCATGGATGAGGAAATGGCACGAGGACTTTGCGTGCCCACCATCCCGTGTAACCCTGCTGTCAGCGTCACTGCCATTGATGGGCGACCCATTGGTCCAGCGATACGTAAGAAGACGGCGCTGCTATCAAAGACAATAAATCATTCTCAGTCAGAAAAAAATCTCATTTCATTTAATTTCTGCCCCGAAAACCCTGCTTGTGCTAGGATTTCCGTGGTTACGCTTCCACGATCCCGTAATATCATGGAAGAAGGGCGAAATCGCGGACTGGTCCCAGTATTGCCAGACTAACTGCCTATCACATAAGAAAGTTTTCACTAGGCCTTGTCTGAGAAGCGAAACTAACACAATGGAGGTACTGCACTGTTTTGATGATTTATGCGACGTATTTAGTAAAGAGCGAGCTACGGCGTTACCTCCTCACCGCGATAGCGATTGCTGTATTAACCTTTTGCCCAACACAACTCCGCCAAAAAGCCGGGTTTACCCACTATCAGGTCCGGAGTCCAAAGCGTTAGATGAATAAATTGAGGAAGCGCTTAAACACGGACATATCCGAACATCCACCTCCCCAGCTGCTGCCGGCTTTTTCTTCGTGGAAAAAAAGTACGGTGGTTTACGTCCATGCATAGACTTTCGGGGACTCAATGCTATCACCGTGAAATATAGATATCCGCTACCATTAGTACCGTCGGCATTGGAACAGCTCTGGGATCTGCGGAGCGCATATAATTTATTTTGGATTCGCAAGGGCGACGAGTGGAAAACTGCGTTCATCACCCCCACAGGACACTACAAGTACCGAGTCATGCCTTATAGTTTATGTAACGCCCCCGCCGTGTTCCAGTCATTTATAAATGACCTATTCCGCTCTCGCCCATTTACGGTTCTGACGGACCACCGGAACCTGGAATACCTAAAAGGAGCGCAACGGTTGAACGCTCATCAAGACCGATGGGCACTGTTTTTCTCACGATTCAACTTTGTGGTCACCTATCGACCAGGGTCAAAAAAATCTTGCTGCTTTGACCCTCCTAACCAGCCCAATCATGAAAAGAGCGTGTTTCGACCAGAGACAGTGGTTGCACCTGTGCTGTGGGATCTGACTGAGGAGATCAGGAGAGCAAACGAGGATTCCCCAGCACCAGAGGGACTTCCCGAGGGCAAATAGAACACTTCATGAATTCATGCACCGCCTGCGCCCATTCGAAAACTCCCAAGCATCTACCAGAAGGTTTGTTACACCAACTCCCGGTGCCTCGAAGAACATGGTCACACATTTCGGGAGACTTTGTTACCAATCTACCACCCTCAGCCGGACATAACATCCTTACTGTGGTCGATAGGTTTTCCAAGGCGTGTCGTTTGGTGCCCTTCCGGGGCCTCCCCTCAGACCTGGAGACCGCAAGGGTGTTATTTGAGTTTGTTTTTAGGATCTTCGGCATGCCGGAGGGCATAGTAACGGATCCGGTGCCCCAGTTCACGTCTAGGGTTTTGAAGGAATTTTTCAAGAGGCTGGACGTGAATGTGAGTCTATCCTCTGGCTACTACCCACAGTCTAACGGGCAGGCGGAGAGGGTAAATCAGGAATTGGGCCGGTTTTTACGCACATACTGCGCCCACCGACAACAGAGGTGGAGCGAATACCTCCCTTGGGATGAGTATGCACAGAACTCCCTGATTCATTCTTCTACGGGTTTAACGCCTTTTCAGTGTGTCCTAGGATTCCAGCCAGCACTATTTCCGTGGCCCGAGGAGCCAGCCAACATACCGTCAGTGGAGGACTGGTACCAAAGAAGTGCCAGGGTGTGGGAGAACGCCCATGTGCGGATCAACAAGGCGGTGCAAAAACATAACTGAAAAAAAACTGAAGCTTCCGTGTCGAACGCTAAGCCCCAGGTATATTGGTCCCTTTTCAGTCTTATGCCGAATTAATGACATGTTTTACCACCTACAGCTGCCCACTCATTATCGGATCTCCCTGACCTTCCACGCCTTTCTGCTGAAGCCGCACCTCGCTCTTGACAGACCGGAGCCATACCGGGGCCCCCCAGCTTCATAGGGCTGGAAGACGGCCTGGCGTACGAGGCTCGAGAAATTCTTGACTCTTGTCGACGTAGAGGGGGTGGAATACTTGGTGGACTGGGAGGGGTATGGCCCCGAAGAGCAGAGCTGGGTCAAAAGCCAGGACATACTGGATCCCTCTCTCATCACTAACTTCCACAACAATCGCCTCGATTGTCAGGCGCCTCAGCCCCGAGGACAGCCCCAGAGGACGTTAAAAGACGTCCCTAGAGGGGAGGGTACTGTAAGGGGGCCTACTCTGGCTGAGGGCCATTAGAGGGCGCCATCGCCAGAGTATTAGGAACTACTTCCGGCAATAGGAAATTGGGCGTGGCCACCCTATATAAGTCCACACCACTAGGTCACGTTGTAAAGTATTGTTTACCTTAAACCTTACTGAGCATGCTACGAAACCCTCTACCTTGGATTACTGGCTTTTGACCCCTGGACTGTTTACCCCTTGGGTTTACCCCTTGGAATTATGAAATTCGGATTTGTTTGTACTTGACTCTCAGTATCTGATAATAATCTGTGTAAAGTAAAATCTAGCTGTATATCTGCATTCATGGACTCGACTCACCACCCGGCGGCTTCGTCGTCACACTTAAATTTCAAGCAGAGTGGTAGAACACTATTTGACTGTTAACTTAAATTAAAATTAAAACAATGTAATAGATAAGGGAATCTGCCAAATGACATAAATGTATTAAAAAAAACTTATTAATATTTCAGTTGTTAACTGAAATATTAATAAGTATATACAAAGCAAAATATATTCCTAGGCGGCACGGTGGCATGGTGGTTAGCACGGTCGCCTCTCAACAATAAGCTACGGGTTCGATTCCTGGGCCGGGGATCTTTCTGTGCAGAGCGTGTATGACCTGTGATGGACTGTCAACCTGTCCATGGTGTACCTCTGCTTCTCGCCCTATGTGCGCTGGGATAGGCTCCAGCAAAACCCCGTGACCCGAATTAGGGAATAAGTGGGTAAGAAGATGAATGAATAAATGAATGAATGAATGAATAAATGATTGAATGAATGAACAATATTCCCCAATTTAAAAATGATACATTTTTGTATTTTTAATACCAGTTTTCAACACACCACAACATATCAGTAACGGAACCGACAGAAATATATAAGGGATAAGTCAGCATCCAGTCAAAATGACACATTAAACACTCAACCACTGTCGCTTTCAAATGCAAATGACTGGAGTGTTGTGTGCATAATGGGGAACCAACTCCACTATTCAGCTGTCTGCTGCATTATTAGCCCTCTCTGTGGGCAATTGTGTGTATGCTTGTGCATGTCTGTGTGTGTGTGCATGCATGTGCATGTGTGTGCACCCTCTGTAGAAGTGTGAGAAAGAGTAACGAATAAGCAAAAGCAAGTGTGTCTATGTGCCAATTAAATTGCATGTCTGTGAGTATACTCTTTGTGTTTCCTGCTGTAGGATAAATCTAGATAAATCCACTGACCACATTTCTTCACCTCTAACGTGCAACATAACATGATTTCAGCAAACCTTTTAGTAAAAAAAATAGAGATGCACAAAAAGCTTAAAATTGTTTAAAGGCGGTTTTTACAGTTTATATATGCCTGTTTGCATTGTATCCAACCAGGTATGTGTTTTAATGTGTAAAAATATATCTGTGTCTCCCTCATGTGACCACATTGCTAAACCAAGGTATAAAATCACTGTTTCCAGTCCAACTTTTTCTTAAAGCCAGTGACCTACCACAATTCATATGTGACTAAACATCTTGAAGTTCGCATTTATTTAATGAGATTTCATAGGCAAATAAAATTTAAGCACTCGGAAGCCCCCTTGGCTTTCTGCCTACATTGGTGCTTTAGATCCAGACCTTCCTGGAGCTCTGTTCGTTTGCATATTGTTTCCCTGCTAGCCACAAACACCAGAAAAAAAATCAATAACCCTATGAGACTCTTGGGTCCTTACTAACACCAAGCAACATAGCTGACAATTGCATGGCCTCACAGGCTAGCAGATTGGTGTATTTTTCCCAGTGACAGCACTCCTTAAACTTTACTGTCCTCACACACCTCCCAGTTTGTGTCTTTGCTTTAGCTGTTCGCATTGTTGATGGCTATTGTTGCTGAATGTAGGGCTCTGCTCTGCCCTGTCCCCTCTGCCTTGCAGATGGATGGTCTTGATTGGCCTGATTGCACTATCAGCTGCTCCCAGACATGAGGTGAGAGTAGTGGAACAAAGTAGGAGGAATAGCTCCTCAGTGGGGAGAGTGGCCCAGAGACATGCCTTTATAATGAAGACTGGGCTATTGTAGAGAGGCGTGGAGGGTAGCAAAGAGGTGTGGGGCCTGGGCTACGTTGATCCACGAGGCGTGAGAGAAGAGAGGAGGGGAGACACAGGCCCATGACACCCCCTGTCCTGTAATGAATGGAAGCCTTGGCTAGAAGTAAAGCCCACTGGTGTTGCTTTGGCAGAGAGGAAGAGATGAGGGATTTTGTCTAGAAAACCTTAGTCAAATTCAGCAGAGGGATGCCCTTGATGTAGCCAAATCCTTAGTTACATGGTTTTATGTGCAGAATATGTGTTCTTCATAACGGACACGCTATATCAATATTAAGGTGAATATAAACTGAAACAACCAGTCTCACAAACTACCAGGAAGTTATGAACATTAAATATCCTAGAATTGGTATTCAAACAATAATAAAATAATTCTGGTACAATTTATTTCTCAAGAGATAAGCAATATTAATTGAGACAACCCAATTAGCTGATTACTAAATAATATAATTCATTCATTCATTTGTTCATCTTCATTCAACTTGTGGTGGCGTAGTGGTTGGCATGGTCACCTCACAACAAGAAGGTCTCAGGTTCATTTCCCGGGCCAGGGATATTTCTGCGTGGAGTTTTCATGCTTTCTGTGCTTACATGCGTTTCCTCCAGGTACTTTGCTTTCCATCCATTGTCTAAAAACTTGCACATTATGTTGATTGGTGATTCAAAATTGCCATAATAGTGAATGTTTGTGAGTGGTTGTTCGTGTGTGAGCCGTTGTGTGCCCTGCGATGGACGGATGACCGGTCCAGGGTGTACCCCTAGCTCTCGCCCTATGTGTGCTGGGATAGGCTCCAGCAAACCCCTGTGAGCCCAAATTAGGGGTAAGAGAGTATAAGATATAAGAGGGTAAGAAGAGGGTAAGAAGATGAATAAATGAAATAATTACTAAAAGTCAAATGATTGAGATGCTAAATTCTGAGACATTCTCAACCTCTGTGTCCCTCTCTCTTCGTGTGTCTCAGAGTTTCCTGTCTTTATATTCTGTTAAGTAGTGTGTGTGTGAGAGAAAGAAAGAGAGAGAGAGAGAGCAGAGCCTGATGGTTGGCCCCTGTCCTGGTTCCCTAGCCCTGTTGGATCCTCACCATCTGCCCCAGCTGCCACTTCCCTTTAAGTGCCACTCTGACTGACAATGAACCCAAAGCTCTGTGATAATTTTGGTTGCTTGGTGACTTGGGCAGGTAATGCCTCCCTTTCAGGATTTATCATGCTCCATCTGTTCCTCTTGGTATCTGACAGAGTTAAATCCTTCCACCCCTCCTCCTCACACCGTACCCCATGTGCTTCTTTTCACTTGGACGAGGCGGGCCCCCTCTAGTTGCCCAAATACTAAGCTTTTGTGAGAAGATGCTTATTAGAAAGCTGCACTGTGACCTCCAGGGACAACAGCCCAACAGAAAAAGGGTCTTCATAGGCTAGGCTTGTTTGTCCAATCATTAACTAGAGATAAAAGACTCCTGTGCTGGCTACCCTCTTTTCCCTCCTCAACTATAGGCTTAGGTCCATAGAAAATGTTGTATGTCGTGTGTCAAAAACAATTCAAGGGGGAGTTCCTTTTGCTTTATTTTCTCCTTCTCTCTTTTTTCTGTATTACACAGCACCTAGCTCACATGGTGAGCTTTTCTGAACAGTGGGGCATAAGCAGCTGTCAAATCACCTGGAGCAGGTGCACTCTCAGTTTTATGCTTTATCTGAGATCAGTTGCAAGGTTCCTTTTACAAGTTGATTAGGGATAAGAATTGGCAAAAATAAGCTGCCTCTAAATCAGCTAAAAATGGGAACTGAGCCACCTGAGGAAGTTGTGGATTGCAACAGAGCAGCCACATCCAACAGGTTTACAAACACTAAAGTATGTAACGCTTAAATAAGTCTTATAAAAATGTACAATGTACAATGCTGTATATAAAATAATATATATAGGAATTTTCCTTATAAAAGTAAGGAAGAATTTTATTAGGATTTTAAACACATGTTTAGTAGGAGGCGGTTGGTTTGACAGACAAAGCTATCAGCAGATTGGCATCCCAAAATCGTTTTGTATAGACAATATGTTAATTAGTGATATGAGTGTGAGTAGTTAATTTGTGCACTGTCATAATTTGGCATCCTGTAAACCTGTATTAGTTTAGCAGTTCAGTACATATATCGATGTATGAATGAATAGATGGACACTTTTTTAACTTACAAGTCAATACTTTATTTATTTATTTATTTATTTATTTATTTATTCCCTTCTGGTAAAGACAACTAAGTTTTTGGACTACATTATACGATAACTAAAGAAAATTTACACCACACCACTCACAATTTTGAGACAAATTAAAAAATATATAACCCACCCATTTCACGTTGAAAGAATGGCACACACATTCCACAGTGTTACTACTGATACTGATTTCTGGTCTCTGTAGATCCCCTCTCTGTATTGCATAGCTGGCTATAATTGTCCTAACTCCCTTAGCGGTGCCCCAATACTGAATCATCAATGTAAAATGTGGGTTGCTGTAAGGTTTCATTTGCTTTGAAATTATATCCATTTCCCCAAAAATGGTGACCTTGGGTACTTATATAAGTAAAATAAAATAATCCAAATGTAGGTTTTTAGCATGCTCACTGCTCCAATTTATAGCATTTGATTCGACCTATTTTATAAGCTTTGATATTTACCTCAAAATCACTAACAGAAACTATTGAAGTTATAAATTACCCATTATTTGCCAGATTATCCATAATTCTTATTATTCATAATTCTCTTATAATTGACACTGTATCATATTCTCTTAACTCAAACATTATTGATGTATTGCAATATGGTTTACCGCCTGTAAAAACAAGTACAGCGTAGTCTCAAAAGGAGAGTCCACCCCAACAGGACAGTCCATCATTGTATTAATCAGTCAAGCTGTCAAAGACCTAACCCCAATATGGCCCAACAGGATGGCACTGCTTAGTTGTCAGAAGCTGTCCCGATGACTATGTGCACTTGAGATTACCAGGACCGACATCATTTGTATCTGTCAGCCGCCTAGCGTTGGGACAGGATTACCAAGTAAATTTTGTCCACATTTTAGCAGGGAATTTCTGGAGAAAATTTTTTTCGCCTATGGAGTGGGTGAGGAGGACATAAGTCAGGACATAATTCCGTAGGATGTATTTAAGAATATGGAAAAAAAGTTACTTCAGGGAACAGTCTGTCATTCAGGGAACAGTCTGTCATCTAACTTCTTTCACCATCTGTGAACTTCCATCCATTCTATGCCTAAAGCAGTCAAAACTTAAAAAAAAGGGTCAAGGTAAGCAACTGATGCCTAGACAGGAACAGTATTGCAAATTTTATCACAAAAGATATGGTAGCATTTAAAGAGAAACTTGGTTTCAAAAAATGAAAAGTTTAGATACCAATTGTAAAGTATGTTAAAAATGGTTTTACCTATTGCTACCCACATATATCTAAAAAAAAAAAAAAGCAAACACAACTCTAAAAGTTTTAAAGTTCATTCATTCATTCATCTTCGTACCCAATTATTCCCGAATCCAGGGTCACGGTGGTCTGCTGCGCCTATCCCAGCACACATAGGGCGAGAGGCGGGGGTACACCCTAGACAGGTCGCCAGTCCATCTCAGAGCAACACATAGACAAACAGCCATTCACACACATTCACTCCTATGGACAATTTAGAATCACCAATCCACCTAATCTGCATGTTTTTGGACTGTGGGAGGAAACCAGCGCACCCGGAGGAAACCCACGCAAGCGCAGGGAAAACATGCAAACTCCGCAAAGAAAGATCCTGGCCTAGGATTCAAACCCGGGACCTTCTTGTTTTGAGGCGACTGTGCTATCCACTACGCCACCACGCCGCCTAGTTTTAAAGATACTTTTTGTATAAAAAACATCATACATGCTATATAGAAGTCTTACTCAAACCCTTTAAAGCTAGCTTTTTGGTCAAGAAACACGATCCTACCACTGCCACTTCCATTTAGCCGAAACATGCCTTTGTGTGGATCTTTAAGATAATCATTTATGAAGATCAAATCATGCAACAAATACCAATCATCCAAGAGAGATTAATGGATTATATCTAAGATGTTCCTTGGCCTGACAACCAGTTCAGTTAACAGTATGCAACTGTTATGACGTCAAGATAAACTCCACAGCAGGATTGAGTCTCATGGCTTATGTATGCTACTGCTTTTGTCATCCACTGTCTATCATGTCAAAAATCTTCTGCACAAGTGAAATTTGCTATCCAGGGAACAAAGACTGTTTACAAGTCTGTTTAACAGGCCTAGAAAATGAAAAAAGAGTGTCTGTTGAAATTGACTTTAAAAAAAAGTCAATAATGCATTCCTTCAAATGCGCCAGATTCAACACGCAATTTACTCATCGGTTACTTTGGATTAGTGTGAAGGGGTATTAATAACACATTATGCTGACAAACAGAAGAGGAGTTGATTATGTAAAACAATAATCAGTTTTTTCTAAATCACAGTAGTGGAAAATTTATTAGCTTTACATGCTAATTAAGGTTAATTAAATTTAATAAACAAAGTATATTTCATTATGCAAATTGTTAATTAATTAAATTATTGATAACATATCAAATGTTGAAAGTGAAACACTGTGAAATTTCATGCCAAATATTGGCGCATTTTGGATTTCATGAGAGCTACACATTCCAAAAAAGTTCAGACAGGCAGTTCGGTTCCCTCAGAGTTAGGTTGTTCCCCTTTAGGTCCCTCAGAGTTAGGTTGGTCCGCTTTGGTCCCTCAGAGTTAGGTTGGTCCCGTTTGGGTCCCTCAGGGTTAGGTTGGTCCCCTTTGGGTCCCTCAGAGTTAGGTTGGTCCCCTTCGGGTCCCTCAGAATTAGGTTGGTCCCCTTCGGGTCCCTCAGAGTTACGTTGGTCCCCTTTGGTCCCCTCAACGCACCCTTCGGTTCCCTCAGCGACCCCAATGGTCCCTTCTGAGGAGCCCCGGGTCTTTATTGAGGTTCCTCAGGGCCCCTTGGCCCTTACTGAGTTTCCCGAGGCCTATAAGGCCCTTACTGAGTATCCTCGGGTCCCTAAGACCCTTCCTGAGTCTTTGGAGGCTTTTTTGTCCCTTTCTGAATTACCTGAGGCCCCTAAGGCCTTTTAGGGGCCCCTTCAGCCTTTATTGAGTTTCCTCGGGCCCCTCTGGCCTTTATTGAGTTTCCTTGGGCCCCTTCGGCCCTTACAGAATCTCCTTGGGCCCCTTTGGCCCTTACTGAGTCTCCTCTGGCCCCTTCAGCCTACACTGAGTCTCCTCTGACCCCTTTGGCCTACACTGAGTCTCCTTGGGGCCATTTGGCCTACACTGAGTCTCCATGAGGTCCCTTCTGAGTTTCCTCGAGGCGCTTGCGATCTCTCTGAGTTTCTTCGGGCTCTTGCGGTCCCCTCTAAGTTTCCTCAGGCCCCTGCGGTCCCCTCTGAGTTTCGTAGGGCCTTTGCGGTCCCTTCTGAGTTTCCTCAGGCCCCTGCGGTCCCCTCTGAGTTTCCTGAGCCACCTACGGCCTTTTCTGAGGTCTCTCAGGCCCTTCCGGTCACTTTAAAGGCCCCTTTGGCTCTTTTGGTTCCTTCAGAGTGGTCGGAGATCCCTGCTGTCCCTTTTGAGTTCCCTTCGCGGCCTTTCGAGGTTTCCCCGAGGCCTTCCGGTTTCCCTTTGCGGTCCTCATTGTTCCCTGCATCCTTGACTGGGTTAGCACTAGGGACCCGCAACGCGCCTTTAAGGGAGGCCTGGAGGCCTCGCCCTGGTCACACCTTACTCTGTTTATGGAGCGTGCAGGGTCCTTGGCCACCTGGGGTCTCTTTTGCACAGGGGTCAGTCTGCGAAGCAATTGGGGTTTTTCTTTTGGGAGGTCTTTTCTCTTTTCCTTTTGGTATGGGGGTTTTTGGTTTGGGGCTGCGCTTTGAGGACTCCAGGAGGACTCTAGAGGGGGGTTATGTAAGGCGGCAAGCTTGGCTCCGCCCCTCGCGCAGCATCAACAGGCGAGGCGCTGCCCCCCGCGCTAAGGCTGTCACAACATGTCGGACATGTTTGGCGTCGTCGTCTTGGCAACTAGGTTGCCAGGGCGATGACGTAATATTTAAGGTCACGCACCAGTAGCGCCGGTGTGGGTTATTGGATATGTACGCCATGTTTTGGTTTCCTCGAACTGTGGACTTTATGAACTTTGAGACTTTGGACTATTTGCTGTATAGATCGG
>JAOTRA010000002.1:5062416-5078958 GCA_026260255.1 Pseudolaguvia tuberculata | reverse complement strand
ACACACACACACACACACACACACACACACACACACACACACACACACACACACACACACACACACACACAGAGCAATACAATTTCCTAATCTCAGTGGGGTTTGCACATGAGGGGTATTCCAAAAAGCAAAGATAACTCTGATATTTGTTACGTGATATAAACACAGGCAGGAGTCAGACCTCGGGAACACGCTTTTCTTTACAGGCAAGTACAAACTGAGATCTATGAAAACAGTACTTAGCTTGAGAGACTTTGTAGAAACAGATTCTTAGAACCAGACAATGATCACATGCAAACATATCACCATAATGTCGGCGCATAACACTCAAATAATAATCCACTACATCATTAAGATGGCGCTCATCTTATATAACGCACCATTGTGGTATTTAGTGACGTGGAAGGGGTAGGGCATGACAGTACCCCCACTTCAAAGAACGCCTCCTGGCGAAGCCCTAGGACCTAAACAGGACAGAGACAGACCAGAGACAGGGACCAGGACTGAGACCAGAAACACGGACAGGGAAAGAGACAGAAAAGAGACATTCATATGAACAGACCAGAGACGGGGACCAGGACTGATACCAGAAACAGGGACAGGGAAGGAGACAGACCACACCAAGCGAGAACTGACAGAGCAAAGAGGATCGAGACAGAGGGACATGGACCAAGGCAAGGGGAGATAAGAACTGAGACAGACAAGGATCAAGACTGAGTAAGGGCTGACATGAGGACATACTCCCCTGGGGAAGTGGACATGAGGGACAGGAACCAGAAACCCGGAACAAGAACCAAGACTAGAGCAGGGATCACAAGAAGGTCAGAACAAGAACGAGACAACAAGGACAAAGAACAAGGATGAAGAATGAGGACAGAGAATGAGGACAAAGAATGAGAGAACAAGGACAGAGAACGAGGACAGAGAACGAGGACGAATAATGAGGACAGAGAATGAGGAAGAAGAACGAGAGAATGAGGACAAAGAATGAGAGAACAAGGACAGAGAACCAGAGCGAGAATGAGAACACCCGACCATAAAAACGAGGATGAGAACCCGTAACCAGAACCAGAGAATGGGCGTTCGGCGCAACGGGACAACCAAAATCTAAGTTATTGTTTTTGGTGGGTACTACCCAAGCTTGAGGGACTAAGTAGAAACAGATTCTTAGAACCAGACGACGATCAGATGCAAACATATCACCGTAACGTCGGAACATAACGCTCAAATATCTTCATTAAGATGGAGCTCACCTTAAATAACGCATGGTGGTTAGTGACGTGGAAGGGTTAGGGCATAACAATGTTAACCCTGAACTCTCGTTTGAGTAACCCCAAACTTTCTTACTCTGTGTAAGTGGGTTCCAAAACACTGGCTACTATTTTGGTTAATCAACCTCCTATCGGTTAGCCAGAGTTAATGTGCGTGTGTCAAGCATTTTTTTTATATTCATGCATAAAACGTATATTGTAATAATTTTTGCAATAGTCTGAGATTTTAACACCTTTACTAGGTGTTTGTTTGAGAATTTACATTGATTACCGTTTTTGTATTGGTTTTTTTTGTATTGCAGTTGGACCTTCCTGCATCACCACACTCAGTTTAAGTGATTATGGTCTTTAGAACTTTAGGTTTCTGTTTCGTAGACCAAGCATCACATTTTAACACTACAGGATGAAGATGAAGAGACCATTTCTGCTGTAACGGAAATTTATACAGTTTATATATTTATAAAGACCAGTAAAGGTATATAACACCCACCCCCTTTTTGTATTTAAAAATGAGACATTGTCATTGCAATTTTACAGAACAGTGCTGTGGATGTAAATGACGATTAGGGTCCATCTACCTCCACCAAGAACCTTGGCAGTGTACGAACATTTCTGCAGCTATCATTTCTCATGTTAATGTTTAGTCTGTGTTTCTGTTACAAACTGTCTGCCAAAGGGCTGTATAAAGTCCATCTTCTAAAGCAAAAAAACTGACCTTGAAATTGAATTGCTGGAGCACCAGCTAAAGGTGAGAGACAGTAGGTGAACAGTTAAACTGTGATTTATTGAATAAATTCATTTTTATTACAGCAAATAAATAAATAAATAAAGAACAAACAGCATTTGACTCTTAATTGATTTTATTAGAAATAATTCTGGCAAATAGTTTACCTTGTATCACTCTGCCAACTCTTTGGTCAGCTCAGTTTAATGAGGCATCCAATTGGCATACATCCATATTGTGCAGGACAGCACATGCAGCTGTAATATCACATGCCCTCTCTGGTCTGACACTGAGGTCACGTAGGCACTGAAACCTTCCCTTCAAGATGCCAATAGTCATCCCCACTCTGACACGTGTTCTGCCTTGGGCCATGTTGAATTGTGCTGGTGCCTGTGCTTGTGCCTATGCTCGGTTCAGGGTAGGATATCATCAGAAATCGCACACAAAGATACCCTCTGTACCCCAGCAAGTTGTCCAATAATTGCAGGTAAAGTGTATAATTTACATTAATGGCATGACAGCGAAAAAAAAAGGAAGTTATTGTGAGAACTGCAACGCCAGATGTCCGCCGAGAGAGGGCGCCCTCGCCCGATTACTGATCGGCACTAAGTGCTTCCTGTCTGCAGTAATTGGGCATGGGCTCCCTATAAAAGGAGGAGATTTACTGAGTAGCATTGCAAAGTATTGTTGCCCTAGGCCTATACCAAGCGTGTAAACTCTATATATTTTTGGATTGACTTTTGAATTGATGACTTTTTGGATTTTGGACCTGGTTACGATTTTTGGATTGCCCCTTGGATATTGTTTGCTCAACTTCTTTCCTGATTACCCTGACTTACTAAAGCTTCTGACTACTGCAAAATGGATCCAGCTGATGCTTACACGCTCACGACACCCCCGTCGTCACAGTTATACCCTGGTGAAATTTGGGGTACAACGATGACTCCCTAAAAATTCTAGCATCATGTACAGATCCTGGTAATTTGGGTTCAACATTTGTGATGAGGTGGGTGGCATCACATATTACTTGTTTAGTTGGGAACAGTAACCAGTATGATTTAATGGTATACACACCAAAAGATAACAAAAATCTAATCTATTGTTAGTTGCACATTGATGCTGTAAGGAAGCTGACTGTGCCACGCCCCCTTTCCGTAGCGTCGTCGTCCTGGAAACAAAATGGCTCCAGCGCAATGACACATTATTTAAAGAGACATACGGGTATGCGTGTTGCGAGTCATTGTTTTGTACGGACTTCAGCCCCTAAGAGAGCAACACGTGGAGAAGTACGTTACAGATGCTATACATTAACTTCCTATTAACACAATCTCAGAGCTTCCATTGACTGAAGGAGCTTTATTAGGATTGTGGGTTCCAGCAATGCACCCAATCACATTTTGGAACCCTGAAATTAGAGAATATACAATTAGAAACATTGTAATGATTGTGACTGTATACAGTATGGAGATATTAGTGTAATTGAAACTGTGTGAAATAAAATAATGAAAAGGATAACCTGTTACTTGTGGAATTGCTCTTTAATGACTATCAGTGATTTATGGACAGTAAACTGCACTAATACAGTTTCCAACATGTTCTGCATTAAAAACCCCGTCGCAAAATTCCGAAGGGCAAAACAGTAACTGTGCTCGGTGCTACGTGCCACTCCGCTATGTGTCCCAGAGTGTCGATAGAGCGTTTTTTTTAAAGATTCCTTAAATAAATGAATAAATCTTTGGAAAACCGGTAACGAAACTCCAGAAAATATTTGGAGCAGGTTATGTTCAGAGCATGAGTGGCTATGGCGACTTAACCTATCCTGAAAGATACCCCCGTTTTTGGAACCGAAAGCTGAGGTTACCCGTTCCCTTACCCTTAAACTTGCCCAGGTAAGTCACATAACCTGCTTTCTGGAATACCTCTGAACATGATATTTTTGTTTATACAAACCACTTTTAATTAAAGTTGCTAGTTTTTATGACTCCACTTGCCTCCGTATGTTAACTTGTATAGAGACAAGAGGGGTCATAAAGGCTACAGAGATACAGTGCAGACCTGCAGTGCCTGATTATTGCAGCAAGGTAGAAAAATTTTGGATCATGTCAGCTAGATTGTTTTGTTTAAATGCTAGTTATGCAACACATCTGTTTGTTGATGACTTACCCAGTAAAATTATATAATAAATATGTTGATCTGTTCTATATGGATAAGTTAATTCACAAAATAAATGTTTATATTAGGGTTAGGAAAAAAGCTAGATTTATTATTTGATGTGAATACTGATTTGGAAATGAGCTGTATAACAACTCTACTGTCTCTTTCACTCTATCGCTCTCTTTCTCTTTTGCCCTCTCTTTCATTTAGCAGCAATGGTGACCTGATTAAGGACCAGTAAGAAAATGGTTAAGAAAGCCATCTGGGAGTCAGGGTTATCACTAATTGACAGCTGCTGACCCTGAGGGCTTTTTCTTCTAATCTGGAGACCTCAGCATAATAGAAGGCCAACTCCTTTGGCTTAATTTGAGAAATGGCTGTGAGTAGAGACCCATCTGCAATTGCTGGTCTCTTCCTCAATAGGAATATGTAAAGTCAGAGGTAGAGAGTTACAGTGGCTAGATAGTATTGTAACAATTGAAGTTACAGTGAACCGTGAAGATTTCTCTAAGATGAAGAATTTTTAATGTATTAAAAATATTACTAAAAATACTCCATCTGCATGTAATGCTGTGGTAATGGGTAAAGAATTTGTGCAATGAGTCAGATGAAAAAGCAACACATTACGGCAGGTGATGTAAGAAAGTAACTTTTAAGTAAGTAACAAGGATGCAATCTAGCAGCATTAACTATTATTAATTAATGTCCAACAGAAGAAACAGGAGGTGCTCTCATTTTATACTGACAGCAATGAACCTGATCTATGCAGCTGTGCATGCGTTGGAAGTCTGCGCTTTGTCTTCTTTCCCAAATAGAAACAGTTGGCTTGGTCCACTCCTTTGGCGGTGTATGTTCTGGCCTGAAACGTATACCCTGCATCTAGATCAGGTGCTTGTTTGCTTTGATGCACTTGTATATGAGGCCTCTGGTTGTACACTGAGCGCGCAATACTAGAGGTATGGAAGTCTCTGTTGCACCTGCTGACAGTTTTAATATAACAAAAACATGGGAAACTGAAAAGTATCGCTTTTGTGCATTGGAATTTTATTTTTTAATTAAGACGCAAACATATGTTGTCTCTGTATGATCATCAGAGATTACTATAGAAAAATCTTATTAGCAGACTGGTTAATACCTTATTTTATTTATTCTTTAAAAATATTTCATGAAAATAAAAAAAAATAATAATAAAATAACTCTTTCCTAAAATTTAGGACTTGGTTAACATGGTTTAGCTTTATTTTCTTTATGTACACCATAGTCATCTTCCTCTTAGATCTTCCTTGCTCTAGGTTAAATTGTGTTATAATTCCTGTTATAATAGCTGTTATTACTTTCTTAATGCACAGTACACTATTTTTACAGTTTATGTGTCATGGATCGGGCAGGTTCTAGCACACACTCACTCTCACCTGTTCCTCATCACTATTTAAACCCTCTCTTTAGTTCAGTCAGTGTCCAGGCTCGTTTAAACACGTTTCTTTGTTGTTTCCAGAGTTCCCCAAAGAGTCTGTCCAGCCTCTCCTCCTTGCACTCATCCTTCAGGAGGATTAAGCATGCAGCATGTCACAGCGAGCGGGACTGATAAGCACGCTCGCGCGCTCTCTAACATGGACCGTTCACACCCCTGATCACATCTTGTCTGTTCTACTAGAACCCAGCCCCTTCTGTGTGATATTCTGTTGTGTGCATCCTCCAAATAAATCCTGTAAACTCTGATCTTGCTTCATGTGTGGTACTCTCTCGTAACAATATGCAGTTCAATTTGCATTTTCCTTTTCCTTGTGTTTAAAGATAATGTTCTAGACTTTTTTTAACCTAACAATTCTACTCAAGAACCTTGTTAACCTTGGAAGAGTGACATAATTGAAAAATTTTTATAGCTTATACAGTGTTAATATTCATTAACTGCTCAGATTAAATACCGCCTGGTGTTTGAACAGTTATTGCTTAAGAAGCTTCATCAGGATTCAATTTTAAATATAGTTGAACATTATTTAAGTGCTGTCAAGAATCACCTTGTTGGCATTCTGCTTATATTGTGTACTAATGTGAGATTAGTCCTATTGTTTACAGCTTAATGATTTTAAAGATTGATCAATACTTTCAGCTCAATGCAGTTCAGTACCTTTTGTGTACATACAAAAAACTATAGAATATAACTCATTTTGGAAATGCTAGCCTTTTTTTGAGTTATGATTTTCACCGAAAACAAAAATTGAATTACATTAGTGAATAAGTCAGGCAATGATCAGACTTCTCTTCTAATTAACTTTATATTACTTAAATTTTTCATAAGTGTGCAAAACGGATTATTCTCCCAGCATAAGCCCTACTGAGAAGTGATATTCTTTCAGCCTGGGCCAGAACCTGTCAAATTTTTCCTCACTGTGCTTAATAAAGAACCCGATCTTTGCCAAGTAACTGATATGAATGCTCTTCTAGCAAGTGACCTGCTGTGTTGTAATTGGCTCAACAATCTAAAGCACTCTAAAAGTAGATCAGGTGATTATATTTTATGCCTATTTGCTGCATGAGGAGGTTGTGCATTTTTTAATTTTTTTTATTAAGTTTCTTTTAGCATTTTATGACAGCCCCCAATCATACCATCCAAGCCATTTGTCAATTATGAAGATCAGAAGGTCCCCTATAAGGATTAGAAAAGAGTTTATTAGAGGGACGCGAGCATGTAGGATGTTTTGGAGACAAGGTGAGGGAGGCTAGGTGGAGATGGTTTGGACATGTGCAGAGGAGGGACATGCAGTATATTGGTAGAAGAATGCTAAAGATGGAGGGCAGGAGGAAAATAGGAAGACCAAGGAGAAAGTTTGAGAATGTGTTGAGGGAAGACATGCAGGTGGTTAGGGAGAAAGAGGCAGATGCAGAGGACAGAGTATGGTGGAGAAGAGCAATACGCTGTGGCAACCCGTAACGGGAGCAGCCGAAAGGAGAAGAAAAAGATCCCCTGTTACCCCCAGTCCTGCTCGACAGGAGTGACAACTGTCACACTTCTTTTGTTTTGTTTTTTTTAGTTATTTGGCTACATGTTTGGGTTACCAATAACTATGTCTTCTAATTTTTTTGTAGGAGGGCTGTAGCATTAACTGCATTGTGCCCAAAACCAATAGGCACCATAATATGTTAAGTATAAAGTGTATTTAACAGAGTCTTAATCTTAAACTAGCTAAGCATGTTTAGGATGTACTGCAACATCAACTGCACTCCAGACCTTCTCACCCAAAAGTGTCTTACTAATTGTTTATATTCAGACATTGAAAAAATATGTGGAGGTTGTTATAAACATAAAATACAATGTACAACTGACAAACTATTTGATAAAAATACTTTTAGGAGAGCAAACGTGTTTTTCTTTTTACTCTAAATCATGAATCCAGACAAAAAAAATTGCATATGTATTTACTTTAAACTTATATGTGACAACTGTTTTTGCAGTAATACATATCAAAAGACTGTAAAGTCCTGTTTATACTCTTTTCCTCTTCAGGGCTTTTTAAATCACACTGTATAAAAAAAGTTGTTTGGCAGGATTTGTTCACAGAGTAAGCATTTCCATGGTCAACAGATTCATGCGGAGCTGTGAGATACATTGAAGGTCACCCTAATCACAGACGCAGGGGGAATTGCTCTTTGATCATCTTGCTGTAGCTAATCTACCAGACTTGATTGCAAGTTGTTCCTGGCCAAACACACCATTCCAAAGCATTTTGATACACATTTTGAACAAGACTTGTTTTCTAACAGCAGTCCATTTTGACAAAATTGATTTTGACTCAAAGTGAAACAACATCAGGTAGCATGAAAGAAACATTATCACTGTAGAACTAAAGTCAATGAGTATCTGCAGCAGAAAATTGTCAGAAAGGAGGAGCAGGATCGGGGAAAAGAAGCGCACCCAAACGCAGGATTGGCGAGTTTAAATGGTCCATTTTTAACCATAATGGGAAAAAAATAAAGTAAAGTACAAGCGTGGGACAGTACGTTCTCCTAGGGGGTCCGCCGAAAGAAAGAAGAGCAAGGTCGAGAACCAGAGACAGAGCGAGACAAGAGCATGAACGAGACGAGAACCAGAGACAGAGAGAGACGAGAGCATGAACGAGATGAGAAACAGAACCAGACGAGAGAGGGAACCTGAGACAAGAACCAGAACGAGACTAGAGAGGGAACCTGAGACGAGAACGAGAACCAGACTAGAGATGGGACCTGAGACGAGAACCAGAACCAGACGAGAGAGGGGGAACCTGAACGAGAACCTGAACGAGAGAGGGGAGCCTGAACGAGAGAGGGGAACCTGAACAAGGGAATATGAGAGAGGAGAACCTAAGCGATGGAACATGAGAGAGAGGAACCTGAACAAGGGAACCTGAGAGAGGGGAACCTGAACGAGAGAACCTTAGAGAGGGGAACCTGAATGAGAGAACCTGTGAGAGGGGAACTTGAACAAGAGAACCTGAGAGAGGGGTACCTAAACGAGAGAACATAAGAGAGGGGAACCTGAACGAGAGAACATGATAGAGGGGAACCTGAATGAAGGAACCTGAGAGGGGGAACCTGAACAAGAGAGGGGAACCTGAACAAGAGAGGGGAACCTGAGAACGAGAAAGACATGAAAGAGAGAGGGGAACCTGGAACGGGAAAAACATGAAAGAGTTAGTCAAAGAGAGGGGAACTTGAGAATATGAACGAGAGAGGAGAACGAGAACATGAACGAGAGAGGAGAACCGAGAGAGGGGAACCTGAAGATTAGAGAGGGGAACCTGAACGAGAGCCTGAACATGAGAGAGGGGAACCTGAACAAGGGCCTGAACATGCAACGGGGGGAACCTGAACTAGAGCCTGAACATGAGAGAGGGGAACCTGAACATGAGAAAGGGGAACCTGAATGAGAACCTGAACATGAGATAGGGGAACCTAAACGAGAACCTGAACATGAGAGAGGGGAACCGAGAGAACATGAACAGGAGAGGGAACCATGAACTAAAGAGGGAACAATGAACGAGAGAGGGACCGGAGACAGGACAACACAAATAACTGAACAAAGCGAAACTTAAAATACTCAAACACTGAAGAGAAAAAAAATACTCAGCCAGATAAACATAGAAGGGATAATGGGGGTCCAGGTCCATAAATGATCCAATACCCTGAAAGGGTAGGATTGAGGCGAGGCTTCCTAGCCTCCAGGACAGGAACAGAACGAGGCTTCCTAGCCTCCAGGACAGGAACAGAACGAGGCTTCCTAGCCTCCATGACAGGAACAGAACGAGGCATCCTAGCCTCCATGACAGGAACAGAACAAAGCTTCCTAGCCTCTGGGACAGGAGCAGTACGAGGCCCCCAGGCCTCCTCAGGGGCAGAACAAGGCCCCCAGACCTCCTCAGAAGCAGAACGAGGCTCCTCGACCACCTCCCGACCAGGTAGACGCTCCTCGACCACCTCCAGACCAGGCAGACGCTCTTTGAACACCTCCGGACCAGGCAGACACTCTTCGACCACCTCCGGACCAGGCAGACGCTCCTCGACCACCTCTGACCCCACCAGGCACATCTCTGGGCGGGCCAGAAAAGCTACAGCCTCCACTGGGGTGAGGAAGTCGCATGTGGTGAGGAGATAGAAAAAAGATAGAGAATGTCCTCCCTGAGACGCTGGTCCAAGTCCCAGGCTTGAGCTACCCAGTCCAGTGCCTTCCCCGTTAAGCACAAATACACCAGCCCACATTTGCTCCTTGGGCGTGGTGTAAGCGTGTGGCTGGGATTTTAAAAATGCCGCGCACTCCCGCACGAACTTCTGACATTTACCGTGGCGGCCATCATATCTCTGCGGGCATGCGATTGGGGGGGGGCTGCCGCCACCTGACGACGTGACGAGACGTGATGAGATCAAAACTCAAAATTTGAGCAAGTGCATGACAAAAAACAAATCAGGGCAAAAAGGGAAAAAGACGAGATGATCCAACAGCCCCCAGGAGAAAGCTGCCGGCTTATAAAACGTGCAAATCAGTGCTTGACGAGACTTAGACGCGTGCCGCTGCATACCGGCAGCGTGCTGGAGACGCTCATCTCAGAGGAGGGCGTGACAAAAATGTAATGTACACTTTTGAGTTTGATTGGTTAATAGCTTTAAAGCATTGTTAAGGTCTCTCAGAACTGGGAAACAAAACAAAAATGTCACCTGAAAAATTGATTTTGTCATATATGATAACATAAAAAATTTAATTTTTTCTTTTAGTATGACTTCAGGTGTATTGTAAAATCCAGTTTATTTCCGATATATTGTTGCTCTAAAGCTGATATTCAAAAATGTTCACTGGGAAATGTCCTATATGAAGAACATTTTAGTAAATTGATTTGAACTTTTATCTTCTTTACACAATACCAGCTAACATTCTGAGATTAAGACTATACCGCCTGTTCCTCCCACCACATGCTTATATTTTTGACCCAGAACAGGCATGTCAAGGTGTTCCATCTCTTGACCAGGACAAGCATCTGTTCCTACTTCAACACAGAACCAGATATTTGCCCCATTAAGAGCAGAAAACAGCTCTGATCACATGTGCACAGTTAAAATATTTTCTTTGATAGTCTAATATGTTTCACAATCAATTATATTGCAATTCTCTTTCAAAGAATTTCAAACTAACACTGAAGCGGTTTTATATTATTGTCATGTATGTTCACACATACAAGACTGCTATTGCTCCAAGAATCCAGTTGTTATATTATTATAGGAATATAAATTGAGTGGTGGCGCAAATGGCATTTAAAATCATTACTCCTAAAAATAAATTAAAAATTAAAAAAAAAGATTTTCACTAAAAGCTATTCACAAAGCTACAGAAACAACATTTTGAGAATAGAGAGAAACCTTAAGCTAAAAGTAAGAGAGAAACCTTAAGCTAAAAGTAAGAGATAAGCTGATGTCAGTGATATGGATGATTTCAACATGCTTAATAATTAATTAATATTAATTATTGTACATAATGATTGGCTGATAAGGCAGGAGCTTCTTTATTGTATTCAGAGCAATATTATGTTCATTCATTCATTCATTCATTCATTCATTCATTCCTTCATTCATTTATCTTCATTCCCGCTGGTTCCTGAATTCGGGGTTACTGGGGTCTGCTGCCTATCCCAGCAGACATAGGGCAAGATGCAGGGGTACACCCTGGATGGGTTGCCAGTCCATCTCAGGGCAACACATAGACAAACAAACACTCACACATTCACTCCTATGGACAATTTATAATCACCAATCTATGTATATAAATTGTCGGATGAAGTCAGGTCGACTGAGACGTACATACAGCCACAAACGCAGACAAATACATACATCACAATATAGATCACCAATCAACCTAAGACAAAGTACATTTTGAGTTTTTAGACTGTATAAGGAAACTCGGAATAAACCCACGCAAAAGGAGAACGTGCAAATTCCACAAGGAAAGACCCCTGCTGGTGATATACGAACCTTGGACCTTCTTGCATTGAGGCAACTTTGCTAACCACTAAGCAAATGTGCTGCCCACTGTTGAAGATGTTTCCTAAAATAAATTAAACATAGATTGAAGCCTTTAATGTTAATGACCAGATCATAAAGATTTGTAAGATCTCAGCCAGCCAGAAATATTGACTGAATGCATTCCTGAGCATTTATATTTGCCTCTTTTGCTTTATTATTCACAAAGAATGATTGTAAGCAAGAGGAGCTACACATAAACTTGCTCTTCATAAAACCAGATAAAGATAAAAAGAAGGAAGACACAAGAAGGAGAGAGCAATCAGCTGTATCAGCAACAGAATCCTGTAGCTCTGGCTAGCTTTCAACATTGAAGAGCAACTTGGATAAAGGCAGTTACTGACCTTCTGACCCCCCCGTCTGAGTAAAGGATGGTATTGAATTAATTCAGCACTGGATCTTCGCCAGAGTCAACCCATAACAAATATGGCTCTGGATAACATATCTTTTAATTACTAGCTACTGCACCTCAATCAGATTCTTTCAAGCCAGACGCCAGCGGCTAGAGGGGTCATTGCTACTCCTGACATCATACATCAAATAAAGTATAATGTGATTGTAGCACGAGAGCGAGCAGCAGCAGGAGAGCGAGCAGCAGCATGAGAGTGAGCAGCGCCAAATGTAAAACTCCCAAAGTTTAATTGTTCATCCAATTTCAACAAATACCGTACATAAACAATGTCTACCTTCCAGCTTGACAAGTGCATTCAGTGTAGGATGTTTAGCCAGTCTTCTACCGTCAGCAGCGAGCTATTTACGTGTGATAGGTGTGTGCTAGTTAGCATGCTGACGGAGAAGATCGTAGCGTTAGAGGAGCGCATCCAATCTTTAGAGAAGGTTAGTGTGTCACGTCCTCCTCTGAGATGAGCGTCTCCAGCGCGCTGCCGGTTGCACGGGCTTGGCTGCGCTTGAGCGCTCTCGTGTGTGTGAGTAAGCGTGAGATGTGCCTGGTGGGGTCAGAGGTGGTCGAGGAGCGTCTGCCTGGTCCGGAGGTTGTCGAGGAGCGTCTGCCTGATCTGGAGGTGGTCGAGGAGCGTCTGCTTGGTCTGGAGGTGGTCGAGGAGCGTCTGGATGGTCCGGAGGTTGTCGAGGAGCCTCGTTCTGCTCCTGAGGAGGCTTGGGGCCTCGTTCTGCTCCTGAGGAGGCCTGGGGGCCTCATTCTGCTACTGAGGAGGCCTGGGGGCCTCGTTCTGCTCCTGTCACGGAGGCCTGGGGGCCTCGTTCAGTTCCTGTCATAAAGGCCTGGGGGACTCGTTCTGTTCCTGTCACGGAGGCTAGGAGGCCTCGTTCTGTTCCTGTCGCGGAGGCAAGGAAGCCTCGTTCTGTTCCTGTCACTGAGGCTAGGAAGCCTCATTCTGTTCCTGTCACGGAGGCTGGGATGCCTCACCCGGTTCCTGTCACGGAGGCTGGGAAGCCTCGCCTCAATCGTACCCTTTCTGGGTATCGGATTGTTCATGGACCAGGACCCTGATTATTCTTTCTTTGTTTATCTGGGTGAGTATCAATTAATTAATGAATTTTTTTTCTCTCTTCAGTGTTTGAGTTTTTAAGCTTTGCTTATAGCCTCAGCCTCAGTTTTCTTTTTAGTTCATTAGTTATGCTGCCATTTCCAGGTTAGTTCCTGTTCAGTGTTTAGGCTATTCATGTTCAGGTTTTTCATTTTCATGTTAAGGATTTTCATGTTCAGGTCCAGGTTATTTCATGTTCTGTGTTCTCATGTTCTCGTTCAGTTTTCTCCTTCTCATTTGCCCCTTTCTCATGTTACTGTCCCCCTTTCTCATGCTCTCATGTTCTGGTCTCCCCCCTCTCTTGTTCAGGTTTCACCCCCTCTCTTGTTCAGGCTTCTCATGCTCAGGTTCCTTTCTCTAATGTCCTCACGTCAAGTTAACACAGGTTCCCCCTTTCTCATCATGTTCAGGTAGCTCAGGTTCCCCCTTTCTTGTCATGGTCAGGTCCAGGTTCCCCCTTTCTCGTCAGGTAAAGGTTAGCTCAGGTTCCCCCTTTCTTGTCAGGTTCAGGTAGCTCAGGTTCCCCCTTTATCGTCATGTTCAGGTCAGGTCCAGGTTCCCTCTTTCTCGTCAGGTTCAGGTAGCTCAGGTTTCCCCTTTCTCGTCATGTTCAGGTCAGGTCCAGGTCAGGTCCAGGTTCCCCCTTTCTCGTCAGGTCCAGGTTGGCTCAGGTTCCCCCTTTCTTGTCAGGTTCAGGTTAGCGCAGGTTCCCTCTTTCTCTTCAGGTTAGCTCAGGTTTCCCCTTTCTCGTCATGTTCAGGTCAGGTCCAAGTTTCCCCCTTTCTCGTCAGGTTCAGGTAGCTCAGGTTCCCCCTTTATCGTCATGTTCAGATCAGGTCCAGGTTCCCTCTTTCTCGTCAGGTTCAGGTAGCTCAGGTTTCCCCTTTCTCGTCATGTTCAGGTCAGGTCCTGGTTCCCCCTTTCTTGTCAGGTCCAGGTTGGCTCAGGTTCCCCCTTTCTCATCACGTTCAGGTTCGGCCCAGGTTCCCCCTCTCTTGTCAGGTTCAGATCATGTTCAGGTTCAGGTTTTCGTCATGTTCAGTTTCCCCTCTCTTGTCAGGGTCATGTTCAGGTTCCCCTCTCTCGTCAGGGTCATGTTCAGGTTCCCCTCTCTCGTCAGGGTCATGTTCAGGTTCCCCTTCCTCATCAGGTTCAGGTTTCCCTCTCTCATCAGGTTCAGGTCATGTTCAGGTTCGGCCTAGGTTCCCCATCTCTTGTCAGGTTCAGGTCATGTTCAGGTTCAGGTCATGTTCAGGTTCCACTTTCTCGTCAGGGTCAGGTCATGTTCAGGTTCCCTCTCTCGTCAGGTTCAGGTCATGTTCAGGTTCCCGTCTCTAGTCTCGTTCTGGTTCTCGGCCTTGCTCCTCTTTCTTCAGGAGGCATTCATAGAAGGGAGAGTACTGTCACATCCTCCTCTGAGATGAGCGTCTCCAGCAGCATTAGGCCAACAGCGGTTTGCTAAGTTAGTGGAACATGCCAGTGCCAACGATATTCACCTTTGCCAGTCCGAGACGACTAAGGTTAATTTTATAGAGGTGTTAAATTTGGCGAAGGAAATGTCCGATGTCGTAGTATGCTCTGGTCCCATTCCAATGCGCCAGGGCGACGTAGCCTACAGCAGGTTATGGTCGCTAAACCGCTGGATGTCCAGGTGGTGCTCCGAGAACAAATTACCCTTTATTTGCTGCTTAGAGTCGTCATCTAGGACACCTAGGACTTTTAATATTGAGATTGTGTCTGTTCCCCAACCTAAACATAGGTTTAGAAATAATCAGAAAGTGTGTCTTAATAATCTAATTAATGTAGTCACTTGTAACACATAACCTGCTGATCACCGCTCCTCTGATCTGCAGATTGGATTATTAAATATTAGACCAATTGCATCTAAATCTCTTATTGTAAATGAAATGATCACAGATCAGACGTTTGATGCCCTGTGTTTAACAGAAAGCTGGGCTAAGCAGAATGAGTATGTAGCATTAAATGAAGCAATCCTCCAGCATACAGCTACATACATGAGCCTCGTCTAACCGGTAGAGGTGGAGGCTTAGCCGCTATTTGTAATAACAGTTTAAAGATAATACAAAAACCAGAATATAATTTTGATACATTTGAAATTTTTTATAGTAAAGTAATGTATGCAACAGCAAACAATAAGCCAAGTCAGTCTATTACAATTATTATTATTTACAGACCACCAGGAAAATACTCTGAATTTCTTGGTGAATTTGCAGACTTTGTATCGAAACTGGTGGTCTCTGTCGATAGAGCACTAATTGTTGGCGATTTTAATATTCATTTCGAGAATGCAGGCGACCCGTTAAAGACGGCATTTGTGTCTATACTTGACTCAGTGGGAGTCAATCAGTGTGTTATAGGACCCACACATAAAGCAGGGCACACATTACATTTGATATTATCCTTTGGTATAAATGTAGTGAATGTAAAGATAATCCCACAGTGTGAAATAGTCTCTGACCACTGTCTCGTTTCGTCTAAAATATCCCTTAGTCAGAATGTACACGTAGCCCCGCGTTACCACATGAAAGGTACATTTACATCTATGACTCCCCAAAATTTTATAAACCGTCTCCCAGATTTATCCACTAAGATTGGATTACCGTCGGATCCCATGGAACTCGACTAGGCAACGGATTACCTAGAATTTACTCTGCGTTATACCTTAGAAAACGTAGCCCCAGTTAAAAAACAATTAGTTAAAGAAAAAAACGTGGTTCAATAATCATACACGGTCTCTAAAACAAATCATCGGAAAAATAGAGCGAAAATGGCGGCGGACAGGATTGTTAGTATTCCAGACAGTATGGATAGAGAGCCTCCTGGCTTATAAAAAAGCTCTTAGTGAGGCCAGAACAGCCTACCTCTCCTCCCTTATAGAAAATAACAGAAATAATCCCAGGTTCCCGTTTAACACTGTAGCTAAATTAACTAGAAATCGGACCACCACTGACATCTCCACTACTACAGCAAGCAGAAGTGAGGACTTCAGGAAATTCTTTGATGACAAAATTGTAAAGATTAGGCAGACAATTCAGACTGCTAAGATAGTTACACTAACTAGCTCTGATGATTTAGAATGCGCTACACTCTTAAAGAATTTCTGTCCCATAGAAGGGGGACTGTCACTCATTTCTCCTGCAAAATCATCAACATGTATATTGGATCCAGTGCCAACCCAATTCTTTAAGCATGTGGTTCCGTCGGTAACAGAACCCCTACTGAAAATAGTAAATACCTCACTCAGCAGGGGGTATGTCCCTAAATCATTTAAATTAGCAGTGATAAAACCGCTAATTAAGAAACCTGACCTCGACCCTAGTAAGGT
>JAOTRA010000002.1:4978204-4991594 GCA_026260255.1 Pseudolaguvia tuberculata | reverse complement strand
ATCACCAATTCACCTTATCTGCATGTTTTTGGATTGTGGGAGGAAACCGGAACACCCGGAGGAAACCCACGCAAGCATGCAAAGGGAAGAACATGCAAACTCCGCACAGAAAGATCCCAGCCGGGATTCGAACCTGGGACCTTCTTGTTGTGAGGCGCCTGTGCTATCCACTGCGCCACCGCACCGCCCACATATCTAATTAAGAAATATAAAAAAGAGATACCTTAAAAGAATAGTTAATCTATATCTTAAATATAATTAAACTGTAATTAAATGTAATCTCTGTTTATTTGTTTTTAAATAAGTTTTAAATTGACTAAAAATCTGTAATTCCCTATTATATTGGTAGGCTATTCTATAATTTTGGATCCCGTCTAGTCCAAGGATCAATAAGAAATTTTTTTTGTGACTGATATTGTAAAGATTTCATTGACTGTTCCTGAATTAGATTTGAGAATGATAATGTACAATGAAGTGGGTCATCCCTTAACTATCGTCAAAAAACAACCATATGTTTCGAATGCCTTTTATGTTGCAGAAATTGCAATGCCCTATGCCCAAAAGACCACCCTATAACGAAAGAACTCAAATGGAGTAGCATTGAGTTCTTATTTATAGCTTCAGTAGCAGCAGCTTTCTTTGCCATTCAGCCAAAGTTTGTCTCTTAACAGTGGAAAGGAAAAAACACTCTGCTCTTGCCTACAAAGGTTTATGTTCAGAAGTCACAATAAAGCACCTAATGAATTTGATGAGGGGCACTTGGTCTTTTTTCCCTTAAGCAAACTCTGTCTAGTTATTGGCTCCAAAATACCAATATACAAGGTGAATTCAGACTTACTATAATGCTGCAATATTTTCCCATGGCTCTAAACTTTCATTTTGCTCTAATTAATGCTTTTGCTAAAAAGATGTAGTGCATTATTTGGGCAAAACTGTAAAGACTGTAATTAGATGGTAAATAGCTCATTATTTTATATAGTGTGTGAGGAAACTGAATATGGCAATAGTAGCAAAATGTGGATACATTTACACAGATTGCTCTGGACATTCTGGTGGGCAGTTACTAGTTTGATTAAACTTGATTAAATGACTTTTCATAGGTTTTCCTAATATAGCATTTAATGTTTATCTGGAGTTTTACATAGCCATTTTATGTTTGTCTTCTATGTTTGACTGACATCAGAATTGGGCTCATTGGAGCTTTGCTACACTAAGCTGACAGTCTTTTTCATTAATTTTGTTTTATTACCACGCTTGCTTTTATCTGAAAGACTTGAACTGTAAAGATGACCTACAAAGCTTCACAGCTAACTTAATTTATGCTAATCCCCCACAAGCCTTGGGTTATCTATAGACATGCCTTGAATACATATTGGATGCATCTCAAAAGTAAGTAACCAGGGAATCCATAAAGTGTGTATATGAGTTCCTATTAAAGTTTTGTATGTATATTTTTCCTTTTAACATACTAGTGCATGAATTCCTTGTTTGTTTGAGCTGATAACAGGTGCTGCTCACATTTCCATATTTGCCAAGGTTATACAGCCTAATTGATTCAGTGTTATATCGCTAATGGCTATCAATTTATGTCCTATCCTTTTTAAGTCATGCCACAGAATGAGCCTGCAAAATCCCTTTGAATGTGGCAGTTCAGAGGAACACTGGCGTAGGGGCTCAGAGTCTAAGTTCAGTCCTCTGAGATGACTCACCAAGACAGAAGGATTGTTAGCCAGTTGCCAAGACTAGAGGTGGCAGTCGCATAATTTAAGACTAAAGCTGAGGATAACAGTGATGGGCGCTAAAAATCAAGATCACGATCAGGCTGGCTGAGCTCAGCATGGGAGGCAGACATAGCCAATATAAACTGAAGCTTGTGATGGTGAATAAGTATGGACAGATGGGCTCAGATCTTAATGAGAAAATGTGAGCAGCATACTAATAAATACAACCTAAGGGTTAGTTTTCAGGATACAGGATGAAATAAGTGCTTTTTTCATGTCTGTGGAAGGCTTCATAAGATTTTTTTGACAAAATGAAACAAGCAAACAGCTAACTATAAAATATACTATAATATCATACATTAATATCATATTATATAATTGGGAGCAGCAGTGGTGTCTCAAATGGTTATGGCGAGTTATTGTATGAAAGACCAGGAAGATTTGGGTTTATTTTTATTTATTGTGCCTGTCCAAAAAAGTTAAAAAATTCTGTATAATACTTTTTGTTTTGATTTGACATTTATTCTATCCAGAGTTACATTACCTTTTTCCCAAAGTCTTCTATTGTTGATGAGAGAGTCAGACTACTGTGTTAAATCTTCTCCAGCACATCCCAATAATTCTCCAATGGGTAAGATCTTGACTCTGGTGTGGTCAATTAATTTGTAAAAATAGTGTCTCATGCTCCTTGAATCTATATTTGTAATACTCCTGTGCCATCAGGGTTATAAAAAATCTATTGATATAATAGCTCAATAGATTCTGCATATTCAGCTCCTTTTTGACTTTTTGGGGAAAATAATGATGCTAAAACTGACCAAATGCAGCAACCCTAGATCATAGCACTGCTCTTTGGGTTTGTTCAGTAGGTACTAGGCATGATGGTTACATCACTCAATCCACCTCTCTTATGCTGATGGTTCTATCACTCAAGGACAGAATAAATCTGGATTGATCAAACCACATCTTTATGATCTCTATCAAATTTAAGCATTTTTATTGGCCTCAATGGTTTTTGTAAAGCTAAACATATGTTAATAGTTGAGTTTCCAGTTATTTCCATAGATGTGTTCTTTGCTTGACATGTGCTAATACTTTGACCCTTCTGAAGTATATTAACATGTTATTCAAAACCATATTATGTGTCTTCTGATATGGTTGTTTAAGAAAGAAGAAGCTATTCACTGCATCAGTCAGAGATTAAATAACTTGTTGCCAAATAAAACATTACCATCTGTGTACTAAATGTCTAATAAGAGTCTGTTATCTATTTGCTTAGTTAAACCAAGTTAGTGACTTTTTTAAAAAGACAATTCCAGCAGCGTTTTGTTATAGAGAAACCACAAAAAAAAAATTTCTAAAGATGTATGACTCAAGTGAAATCAAGTGAGTTATAAATCAAGAGTTACAAAGCAACACCAGAATATCTGGAATATATCAATAATTCTATATCATTCTTCTTATGTATTTAATTCAAAATATTTAGGCCATGACTTATTCAGGTCACGGTGAAAGATCTGTTCATATAGGAATGATAAGATTCTAGAAGAAGCATGATGGATATAAAGAATATTAAAAATGAATGCGGTCTTCTACCTGCTCACCTCTCTTATTCCACATTTTTTATGCCTGTCTAACTCAGCTGTCAATTCATCTCCTTCAATTAGCAATGCTGTGTATAAATGATTTGGTCACTATTGCATCTTTGACTGTAATTATAATTCAACACAAAATTAATACTGATGTTATACGTTAAAGGTTTCTCCATTTAATGCAGCATATTGTTCTTATATTTCTGATTTAAAAAATAACATGATTTGTAAACAATGATGTTTTGTAGAATTTGTGTTGAGATATCATTGACTGTGGATGGTGCATAGTTTGGTAACTTACAGCAAGAAGGTCCGGGATTTGATTCCTGGGGTCTTTCTGTTTGCATGTTCTGCCAGTGCTTGTGTGGGTTTTTTGGGGTAGTCAAGTTTCCTCCCACGGTACTGAAAAACATTCTAAATTGCCAATAGTAGTGATTATGTGTTTGTGGTGGTTTGTCTACCAGTCCAGTGTGTACCCCTGCCTTTTTACCTATGTGCTTTGGGATAGGCTTCAGTGGACCCCCATGACCCCAAATTAGGGAATTAATGGGTTAGCAGATTATTAAAATGTAGGGCTAATTTATGTAGTACATAATTGTAATAATACACATATAACACATTTATTCAACACATCTGTAGCTTAAATTAATATGCACAACACGACAATGTCCTACAGACCATAAAATCACGTACATATACTGTTTTTCATTGAGTAGCTGTATTTTAGCCACTAATACCTTTGTTCATGCTCAGTAACTTTCATTATTTGTCTTTGTAGCTGCCAGGGAAACGAGCGATTGCTTATCTTTCTCATTTGCATATAAAGATAACTGTAATATAGCTAATCCACCCCTTGAAGCAGTAGGTAGTGAATCATTTTTAGTTTGCAATCACTTAATGAAATTTGTTTGAGCAATGAGTTGAATCATCAGCAATAATTACTGAAAAGAAAGTTATTTATTTCAGTTATCTATAATTGTGTGTTTAGTTCCCTGCGTTTGCATATAAAGATAGCAGTAATAATGCCTCATTAAGTGATATGATTTGGTTAAATAAACTTAAATTTATTAGGACTAAGCGTATAACAGAAAGAGGAAATTCAAACTATTAATAGTAAAGGAGAATTTGTAAAAAAAAAAAAAAGTTTGGTTTATGTACTTTTTGGAACCTTTTGGAATTTAAAATTGCTTTGAAGAATCTTTATAAATTAATATTTAGAAGAGGTTTCTGGAAGAAGGGCGTTTAAAAGAACTCATTCCAAAGATGGAAATTGCTTGTTGAACAGGGCTTTGAGTGTGTACAGGGCTTTAACTGAATATATTAGAAAATACAATTATCACATTATAATGATGGATTATGTCAGATTTCAGCATTTTTCTTTGCTACAAATAAACAACACTTGCCAAAAAATAACCTTTCTATTCTAACAATGCCAATAGTAACACTTGACAATAGTATATGATTAAGTGTAAATATATTTGCACCGTATATAAATAATCTAGCACCAAGTCCTGAATTAATATTTGAATAAGCAGTGAAGTAATCATAATTTAAGGCATGTAACAAACATTCAATTGAACTAACTCCTGTGTGTTAATTCATACAATAGGAGTAAACTGCCGAGGATGTGGTAGTGCAGTGCACCATAAATCTACCACATCTGGGCCCCTCAACAAAACCGGCAAATTCCAATAGCTCAGTTGTATAAAAGAGATGCATAGTTACAGTTGTAGTTAAACATTTTATATCCAGAGCGACTATCATTTGGTCTGATCAATTGTGGGTTAAGGGCCTTGCACAAGGGTCCACAGTGGTTGGTTGGTGGAGGTGGGGTTGCTTAGGGAGGTCTTTCTGGTATTCGTCCAACACCTTAACCACAAGGCTACCAATTCCCAGATACATGTAGGTCAGTATGGATATGAGCATCTTATATAATAAGTAAATCAACTGAAAATAGAATTATGGAGCACTAGCATTATTATTTAAAGATAACAGCATCTGCTAAACGCATGGTGCTGTTTTAATTTCACCCACGAGAGACCCTAAAGCCTTAATTAGTCCCTTTAGTGATTTTGCGATGTGACAAAAAAAAAACAGTAATAGTCATCAAAACTGTGATATTTTGAGAAACTTTCAATGAAAAAATACTGCAGATTTTTCTTGAAATGTGAACCAAGATAACATGTTATGCTTAATGTGACATCTTGACTGCACACCTTTACACTGTGCTTTTTCTATTTATGATTTTCGAACATCAGCACAGATAGATAATATATAAAGTGTCTCTTTTCTAATAGGAGAATGCTTGCAATTTAAAAAAAAGAAAAGAAACAATTAGAAATAATAAGGCGGCAGCAAACTCCTGTAATCCCGAATTAGGGAAAAAGCAGGTAAGAAGACGAATGAATGAATGAATGAATGAATGAATGAATGAATGAATGAATGAATGAATGAATGAATGAATGATAGAACGAACGAACGAAAGAATGAATGAACGAACGAACGAACGAATATTTTAAGACAACTTCTTCAAATCTGTATGGGATTTTATGAGGCAACCAATATCCATGGAACATTAGTGGTATATTTTTCACTATGTTTGGAACAACCTATTGTACTTGCAGAAATCCTTTGAAAACAGTGTGAAAGTGTACCTAAGAGAAATAATGCTCTTGCAGGCAAAGGATGGTAATATTGAATACCATTATTTTATTACATAATAGTATTTTTAAAAGAACCTCACTAAGAACTGCTAATAACTAACCATGCTGGGTCATGGCCTTTCTTTGCCATAAAAAGACACACTTCTTTACAATCTTTTGTGGCCTACAACAAGGTTCATCTTCAGACCACAGAATTTCATCTCATTTCTTAACCTTTAGCAGAGAAGACTGTATTTATGACAAAAATATCCTAGGAGGCTCGAATTTATGATATCCCTGGATGTGGTCCCTAAAGCATCAATGATCCAACAGCATTTTTTACAGCAGGTATCAGGTGCTATTTCTTGTTTGAAGCTACCTTTTTAAACCAAACATGCCTGTGGCTTGTAGCTCAGAGGGTAAAGTCTGTGGTTTACTGATCTGAAGGTCAAGATTCCAAGCCCCTAAACTTCCATGCTGCTACCTTTGGATCCTTCAGCAAGCCACTAAAAGCACTTGGAACCAAAGGGAATGTATCATGGCTGACCATATAATCTGACCCTAACTTTCTAAGAAGCTGATAGAAAATATAGTTTCACTGTGCTGTAAAATATATATTTAATAAAACTGAAAAAGTTTATATTGTCTTGAAGATTCATTGAACCCTAATAAAGTTCGTAGACATATTGTGCAACAAGGTGCATGTCAAGAAACTAGCAAAAAAAAGTTAAACAGCATGGGATAATATCCATTATTCAAATTAACGCACAAAGTAGTCAGAGGGGAAAACTTAATATAGATGTGAGCAATAAAGCTGTGTTTGGAAATCTACCAGTGACTGGATTTGGGGTAGACCCGAATCAAACATTCATTCTTGTCCAGATATTTTTACATTCAAATAACTTTTCAAAGTTTACACATTTCACAACCTGACTTGAACAACACAGCGTCAATTAACACTTCTAATCCATACACTTAAGTACTTATTTCATTGCAAAGATTCCATCTTCCCAGCACAAGAGGGCGCCATCACTGGAGTACTAGATTCTCTCTACTACTGTCAGTGTCACTTCCTGTTTGGCTAACAACGTAAGCAAACAAACTCTTATATGCACTGCTAATTGGAAGATCTGGGTTGAATTTTCAGCACCACTATTTTTCCATTGCTGAGCCCCCTGAGCAAGGCCCTTAACCCTCCACTGATCTGTTGTATAAGAAAGATGTAAGTGACTCTGGAAAAGGGTGTCTACCAAATTCTGTAAATGTACATGATATCACATATGGCTGCAGATGTTGCAACACATTAAACATTTCCGGGCTGAGTTATATAGCAATTTGATATGTGAGATTTCAAAGCATCAATTCAAAGCATCTGGATGGATTTATGTTCAGAGGAAACCAAAGGATTCTGCTTCTTACTCACACTGTCTGCTACTAAATGTTAGTACATTTAGTCATCCCTAAGCACATTTGCATAACAGACAAAATTATAATATAATTTAACAAGACCAGGTGCACAGTCTGGTGCAAGTCCCTATACTTTAAAATCTTTATACTGCTACAAGAAGAGTGATTTGATAAACAGCAGCATTGAGTCAAGTGCCTTTCACTACATTCCCACTTACAAGCTTTGAGCATAGGTAATTATAATTGGAGTTACCATGTGAAGATAACGACTTAGATCATCCCTCAAATTGCTCAACAAATTGTTATTTGAGATATGGTCTAATATCCCACCACAAACCAATCAGGACCGTTAAATGAAAGCAATCTAAAAATTATTAAAGGCAAACAATAGTCCAGATGCTAATTACATCCTTGATATTAAAATGCAGCATTGTTACACATCTAGTTTGATGACTTTGAGAAAGAGTGTTGAGTGATTGGGCAGTGACTGCAGAAGTGATAAGGAAGACAGCTAGGAAGGTGTGACACCAGTTGGACACTAAGGAGGCAGAAAATGATTTGTAGCGGTTGACCAGGCAGAGAGACAGAGCTGGGAAGGATGTTCTCGAAATTACAGGGATAAAGAATACAGATGGAAATGTGTTGTCTAGTTAAGAGAGTGTGTTGAGAAGGTGGAGAGAGTATTTCGAGCAGCTAATGAATGGGAAAAATGAGACAAAGAGCGAGAGAGAGAGAGAGAGAGAGAGAGAGAGAGAGAGAGAGAGAGAGAGAGAGAGAGAGAGATATGGTGGAGCAGGAAGTGGATAGCACTAGTAAGGCAGAAGTGAGATCAGCTATTAAGGGGATGAAGAGTGGAAAGGCAGTGGGACCAGATGACATTCCAGTAAAAGCGTGGAAATGGGAGGTGGTAACCCAGTGGTTACGGTGTACCACAAAGACCGGGGTTTGATTCCCACCTCTACCAAGCAACCACTGTGGGCCCTTGAGCATAGCCCTTAACCCACAATTAAAAAAGAGACCAAATGCAAGTCGCTCTGGATGAGAGCATCTGCCAAATGCCTAACTGGAACTGGAACTGGAAATGTTTAGGATAGATGGCAGTGGAGTTTCTGACTAAATTGTTTAACATGATTTTGGAAGGTAAGAGGAGAGAAATGGAGAAAGAGTGTTCTGATACCAATTTTTGAGAATAAGGGTGATGTGCAGATGTGCAGTAACTACAGGAGAATAAAGTTGATCAGTCACATCATGAAGTTATGGGAAAGAGTACTGCAAGCTAGACTGAGGGAAGAGGTGGCCATCTGTGAGCAACAGTGTGGTTTCATGCCAAGTAAGAGTACTACAGATTCAATCTTTGCTTTGAGAAGTATAGAGAAGTCCAAAAGGAGTTGCATTGTGTGTTTGTGGATCTGGAGAAAGAGTACGACAGGGTTCCGAGAGAGGAGTTGTAGCAGAGAAATATGTGAGGGCAAGACATGTATGAGGACAATGTTACATCAGTGAAGTGTGCAGTAGGAATATCGGACCGGTTCAAGGTAAAGGTGGAATTGCATCAAAGATCGGCTCTGAGCCCTTTCTTGTTTGCAATGGTGATGGACAAGTTGACAGATGAGGTCAGACAAGTCTCCATGGATGATGATGTTTGCAGATGATATTGTGGTGAGAGTCTGGTGAAGGTTGTTAAGAATTTGGAGAGGTGGTGGTACGCATTGGAGAGAAGGGGAATGAAAATCAGTTGGAGTAAGACAGAGTAATAGGGATAGGATGAGATGTGTTGGATATGTGCAGAGGAGAGACATGCAGTATTTTGGTAGACGAATGATGAGGATGGAGGTGCCAGGCAGTTTATGGATGTGGTGAGGAAAAACATTTAGGTAATTCGGGTGAAAGAGGCAGAAGTAGAGAACAGTGTCGTGTGTACAAGTTATTATTTAATTTATTTTACGACAGAAGATTCAATAACAAAGACCAAAACTGGTTGTGTTTCAGTAAGAATGACAATTACATTTAGATCTGAACAGGGCTAGGGTTGACTGTGTATTTGGCTACTTTGACGATTTTAAATTTGTCATATGATTCTATTTAATCATGCCAGGCATTTCTGAATGAGCAACAAACTGTCAATACAGCCGTCTGTCCATGAGCAAGTAATTGGCAGGAATTAGAATGCACATGGGTATGTCTCTATAGTGAGTTGCCTACTTATCCCCTTCCCTGTTGGCCTCCTGGGATGAGTTAAGCTCAGACTGGCCCCCACTGCTTCTGGCTGTATGTGAATGTGTTACAGCCAATATCCTGCTCTTGCCTACAAACTTTAAGTACCCGTATAAAATATAATTGGCCGTCTGGAGGCAGACTCTATATGTCATACATACATTCTGAATGCTGAACCCTCTCTTTTTGTTTGTAACAGATGGTATTTGTCCACGGGTCTTGCGGAACTAGGGCCTCTTAGATAATGGCACAGTTTAAAATTCAGCAGCATATGTGATCCAGCCGGGGTGTTAGTCATGGTGTACTAGCTGGATCCCTAACAGGTTGTAAAACCAGGTCTGCCACTTGTGTCTTATGAATTGCCCTACTTTTACATAATACATATACATTTGCAGAGCAAGCTTTGCTACAGGTTAACAGAGATAAATAAAACAAGAATTGATGATAAACTAGACCAGAATAATTTGTGCTTTTGCACTTGTTATAATATTTAATCATTTTTTGTCTCTGTTTACTTTCGCTATTGAATCTATCATCAAAAATGAGTACTAGCATCAGTCTGATTGTTTGCAGTCTGCAGTGTTCTCACACACATTGCCAAAGGGTTAGCCAATCATGTATAAGCTTTACTTGTCAAGCAAACCAGATTTATTAAAGCTTTTTAAAAACCTGGAATTCCTGGGTGCCCTCCAAAGTGTGAATAAATTTCTTTGAGGATCAATGAATCATTACGTATTGACTAAGAAAATATAAACCAGCTTAATAAACTCTAGACAATGTGAGACCTTGAGAAATAATTAATCTTCAGAGGTAATGAATTACACCATAAAAAGTTGGTGCTTTTACAGAAATCCTTCACTTCTACAACCTATCTGCCGTCGAGTGAGAGATTGTTTTTTCGCTTTTAAAGCCACCCAGACTCATTCAGTAATACAGTATAATGATTTATATAAGGTCATTTAATATCTCTGCCATATAATATATCTGTTACATTATATTAGTTCTTTTTTTCTTAATTATAATGCTGTTGTATGTAAAACATGCAGAAAAGCCTACTGTTCGAAAGTTATCCAAAAGCAATGTGACAATACAATGACCCTTAAAATTTGCCATTATTCATTCATTCATCTTCTTACCCGCTTATTCCCAAATCCGGGGTCACGGGGGTCTGCTGCGCCTAACCCAGCACACATAGGGCGAGAGGCGGGGGTACACCCTGGACGGGCTGCCAGTCCATCTCAGGGAAACATATAGATAAACAACCATTCACACACACACGTTAGATGTGTGGACAAGTTAGAATGTCCAATCCACCTAATCTGCATGTCTTTGGACTGTGGGATGAAACCGGAGCATCCGGAGGAAACCCACGCAAGCGCAGGGAGAACATGCAAACTCCACACAGAAAGATCCCGGCTTGGGATTCGAACCCGGGACCTTCTTGTTGTGAGGCGACTGTGCTATCCACTACGCCACCGCGCCGCCCTTTAGCCATTATTATGAATTAATAATTCTCAACACATAACATCTGCCATACCAGCATATAATGTTAAAATGAATGCCCTATTTAACAATCTATTCTTATTCCAATTGTTCATTTATTGAAAAAACTTTTTTAAAGTTAAATGGAAAATTGCAAATGTCCTGAATTTATGTTAAAGCTGCTGTGTGATCTAAACAAATAAATTAAATTGAATTTAATTGTAATGATGAAGCCATAAAACAAATGTGATCCATCCATTGGTTCTGCTTTTGAAAGCAATACTGCAAGAGTACTTTACAGTGATCAGTACAGCTCTCTTTAAGCCTTTTCGCAGTTAACCTCCAACAGACAGAGAGATAACAGGCAATTTTTGAAACTTCAGTGGGATAATGTTCGGGTTCTATAGAAAAGGCGAGTGAGCACTATAACAGAAACCCATTACAGTCCTCTACCATGGGACATTCGAGAAGTGGAGGTGGGATCTGAGTGGAAGTCGGTGGTGGTGGTGTCGGAGGTAGGTGAACTCTGCTGAAATGATTGCTGTCGCTTATCTGTGCAGCGGTTTTGTCGGGAGAGGACCACGCATGAATCAGGAAATGCACACAGGATTATTGGCATAGTTAAGTCACCAGAAAAGATGATAGAGAGTTCAAACACAACAGATGAGCCCGATATTGACACCCTTATATAACAGAAGTCTGAACTTTGAGGAATTCAGAAGTCCTTTTGTTAAGTGAACGAGTCTGGACAGAGAGTGTTGGTGGAGCAGGTTTTTAAATTGGAGTTCATGATGATTACGGAATGAGGGACAGGTGTGCATGGTTAGAACTCTGGAGAGATTGAGCGTGGTTGTGAGGATGTGATTGAACTTGCCCAATCTATGATACCATGTTAAAAGATACTTGCACAAATTACATTATGGAACTTACAGGACTCTCATGAGGTTCTCATCTAAAATCACCCAAGCAGCTGTAACAAACTCCAGAAATGTCTGGATGCTATTAATCCAACTATAGATTAAAATAACACGTCGGCTGCTGACTAGCGTGCTGGAAAAACATTTCTCTTTACATTTGGGCATTTCTTATGTGGGCTCTACTAACCGCTGAAAAGACTTAAATGCTTATATAATGGTCCTCATCTAAGGACTATGGTGTGAGAAGGCAAGATTTTTTTACATAACTTAAAGTCTGCTCTAAGGGCAGGAAAATCTGAATGCTTCCTGATGCGAAGCAGAAGCTTGTGGATGTGCAATCATTTCCCTAACTGCTGTTACCATCTCTTTGAGCTACTCGCAGGGATTGTGCATGGCTCTTGGGAGTGCCACGCATAGAAATGCTTAGTGGGGGTAGCAGTTATAAGTTCTAAGTGGCATTACACAACCCTCCCAGGAGTCTCCCTGAACCAGACTGTGGTTTGTTCTTTGACCAATATGGAATAACTACTCCATCCAGTATAAATGGTTTTAAACAGGTTGGCTATTAGCACAATGTAATGCAGTGGGCCACATCAATTTTACAAGGAAGGAATATAGCGACAGTGGGTATAGTGTTCTGGTCAGTTAAAACTGGCAAAGTCAATAAGGGTAAATGTTCCATAATGTTCCATAAATATAATAAAAGAAACTTGTATTTTCTTATCAAAATCAAGAATTAAACAAATTATTTTTAATAAATTTAACTGACTTTCTAACTCATTTACACAAGTTGTTAAATTAGGATGCAAGTTTATTAAACAAACAAAGAAGATAAAAAACATTATGTTGTAAACACAATGAGGAACAAATGATCAAACAAACCAATGAAAACATGACACATTGGCAGGAGAGACAAATGACAAGACAAGACCAAACAATGAGCTCATTAAATCAAATATAAACAAAGAAAGTTTAGATTTTGCCCTCTGATGCAAGCCAGACAGAATCATTCTTATTTTATTCTTACATTTGCTGCCTATTAAGGCTTCAGTGGCACAAATGGCCCAGAGTTAGCATGTCTTCTTACAACGAAACGAAACAAAACAAAACACAGCCTCGTACGCTGACGCCACACAAGAGGCGGAGCCCAGCCAGCCACCTTACAGTTAAAAATGTGCTTTATAAACAAAAAGAACGAAAAAGAACTATCTGCGCATAAGTTTACTCCGCTTTCTACAATTTATTTTTTAAAAACACATATTATAGGTTAACTGATGATTCTAAATTGTTTAATTTTATAATGGAGTTATAAATATAAATGCAGTGAGATTGTGTGCGCGTGTGTGTGTGTGTGTGTGTGTGTGTGTGTGTGTGTGTGTGTGTGTGTGTGTGTGTGTGTGCGTGCGTGCGTGCGT
>JAOTRA010000002.1:4958444-4976909 GCA_026260255.1 Pseudolaguvia tuberculata | reverse complement strand
CGTGCGTGCGTGCGTGCGTGCGTGCGTGCGTGCGTGCGTGCGTGTGTGTGTGTGTGTGTGTGTGTGTGTGTGTGTGTATGTGGCCTTGTGATGGACTATCTCTGCCTTTCCCCCTACAAAGAGCTGGAACAGCAGAACCCCTTGTCCCTGAATTAGGTAATACATGCTTATAAAAGTTCATTGAATGAAGGAATAAATTAATTTCATTTATTTACTAGATTACTTATTACAGACATTGAGCGGGGCAGTACAAAAATCTGTATTGCTTTAGTCTCACTCAGACAGACTTTTAAATGACCATCATCTTTTCTGCTCTGTAGAATTGAGTTGCTATTAAAAAAACATGCTCACTTTTAATGCCTTCACACTATAGAGAGTTCTCATTTTTCTACTTGATTAATCAATAAATTCTCTGCAATTTTGTCCAATTAGTTTCATACACACACACACTTTCTATTGATTATAGGAAAAGAGATGGAAAAAACATACTCTATTTTGATGCACACCACTGGCAGCCAGACACCTCATCAGGTGGTATTGATCAAGCCTGGCCACACAGGCTGAACCAAGTAGTGCAACAGCCACATACAAATCATTAAGCCACAGCTATGAGCGCTGCAGTACCCTAGAGTGAAGCCACCCTCCCCACCCTGTCTGCACTCATCCTAATGTTACAGCAATAACCCCATGTTGATGATAATGGGGTGAAAATCAAGGCTGCTCAGATGCTTCTAGCAGCTACTCTATCATTCACTGGCTGTTCTTTTATTTTGTAAAGATTGTGTGCTATATAAAATATTTAGTGTAATAAATAACTCTATGTTCATTTGTATTTGTTTATTGTTTAGTTTATTAAACTGTTCCTGATGTACATTCGCAGCAGGAGGCATTCAGCGAAGGCAGACAGATCGATACTTGAATTGCTAAACAAATTAATGCACTCATGTCAAGGGCCTGGTAAAGAAAATGAGTCTGAGGGTACAAATTACAACTGCGCTTACAATCTAACCCTTGACCTGTTCCATTTGCAGCCCCTGTCTTTACTATGTGTTTTATTAATTACTAATGGATGGGAGCAAATTTAAAGGCATATGCATATAGCATTTCTATTGAGTCTTTCACCTAATTTCTTTGCTGTCATACACAAATGTGCACAAAAAAATTTATTTGATACAAAACATTTTAGAACTAATTGGTAATAACATTGTAACTATATGACAATAAATATTGCCACATTATACACCTCTACAACACCTTGATGATGTTAGTTGGTAACTCAACATATTATGTGTTGTCTGTGTGAAACGTCATGCTTCCTTTCTATTACAGTGTTGTTCGGGTTTGTTCAAAGAAGCCTTGATCCATAGGTCAATGTACTAATAAACATAATAGCATTGAAAATAGCATTTGTAATGAGGTTACTCATACACGTATTAGCAGGTATATTGCAGGCTATTCAGGTATTAGCTTGACCTTTATAGAGTACATCAAGGTAAAGGAAAAACCTTTGCTTTGAACACAGTTGGTTCACAGCAAGAAACAAAGTCTGATTCCTGACCCACCAACCCTTTTGCAAGGTTTGATAGCTTCAAATAAAATCACTAAAAACTTATTATCATTCTTGTGTATTTTTCCTCCGAGTGCTCCGTTTTCCTCCAACAGTCCAAAAACATGCAGATTAGGTGGATTGGTGATTCTAAATTGTACATAGGAGTGAATGTGTGTGTGAATGGTTGTTTGTCTATGTGTTGCCCTGAGATGGACTGGCGACCCGTCCACGGTGTACCCCTGCCTCTTGCCCTATGTGTGCTGGGATAGGCGCAGCAGACCCCCGTGACCCCGGATTCGGGAATAAACGGGTAAGAAAATGAATGAATGAATAAATGAATGAATGAACGAATGAATGAGAAGGAATCATGCCTTCTGCCATTAGTCCCAAAGAAAGAAGCCTGTGTAAAAGAAAGCTTTATTTAATGATGCCAGTCAGGGTCTTAATTCCTTCAACAAGCTGCAAAAGCCTCCTTTTGAATTCCTGTGTCTCATTTACATTGTGCTTTGATTGATACACAAATTCACTCAAATAAAAAAAAAACCAAGAGGTTTTTAGAATTTTTTTATATTCTTTCACAACAGTATTGTTATAGACTGGAGTTAATATGGTGCAACTTGGTGATAGGGTTATCTAATGCTTTTCCAGCGTTCCTCAAATCCTATTTCTGGCTATGGTGTTTGTCAATTTCAAGGCAACCTGTCAAACTCTAAAAAGACACACGCTGAAAGACATGCTTATAATGAACCAGTTGCATTATATATGTTGGCCCCAATAAAATGTTTCGAGAAATTCCAATTAAGAATCCACCATCTTATTGTTATTTAAGTGTATGTAGCATGTGTTTTTTATTTATGTTTCTTCCATTATGAACCACAAACCAGAACACTACAATCAAAGTCAATTTGTCACGTCCTGGTGCTTTAAATGTTGGATGTCAAATGATTAATGTGCCTCAGATTCAGTTGTGCTTAAAGGTATGTGAAAGCCATCTCTCCCCTATCCCCCATGCAGCCTTTAGATAAACTTGGATGAGACTGACTGCTGATACTCAATTACCTCTCTCACTTTGCGGACTTGGACTCTGGAGGCCAACCACAGACACAGGACTGTGGGCAAGGATTCTCCTTCCACATATCTTGATGCAAGAATGTGACATCCACCATGTAAAAGAGAGTGCAAGTTGTCGATCACTGACAAGTGGCAATACTTCGGCTACATCAGGCAAAGCATCAGGGACAATCCACAAACCCTTCAGTGATTGGTGTCTTTCTTGGATGAAACCTCCACCTGACTGGTCACCAGGCAGATTCTTCTGTCTGTGTGAAGGAGGTAGTGAAGATCTCTTTCCCCACAGAGGAGCATTTGATTGCTGATGAAAGCCTACTAGCAAGTGTTCTTTATTCTTAAGGGGATAGACCTATTTTGACCTTTTCACAGTATTTTTCTTGTGTTAGACTTAGTACAAAAACAACAGCTTAAATACTGAAAAAAATAGAGACACTTTCGTCCACAGTTTAGTTCATTTAATTTACCGGTGTCCCCAAAAGATGTGTTAAAAACATCATTGGAGAATTTAGGGCTTTTTACTAACAAACATTTAATTTAATATAACGCACAAATTCGTTTAGGTCCTGCAGGATCTCCCCGTATTGCCATTGTTCAGGATATACACATGAAAATCCTTAAATTAGTTTTATAAATTATAAAGTTTTTATTCTAGTGATGATGCACAAGAAACACCAAGGTTTAATGTGTAGAAAATAATTAGAAGGCATTTGCCAGTGTAACGAGGTGGGTGGCGAGAGCGTGTAAGCATCAGCCGGATCCATTTGAGAGAGAGACATGAAAGAGAGAGACATGAAAGGTAGGAATTCGCTCCAGCGATGTTGGTCACGCGCACAGTAGCGGCCCAACTCTTGATTCATGCGCTCTGCCTGACCGTTAGACTGAGGGTGGTAACCCGATGTAAGGCTCACATTAATATCCAAATGCTTGCAGAACTCCAACCAGACTCTAGATGTGAACTGGGACCCTCGGTCTGAAACAATATCCTCAGGCAGCTTAAAATTTCTGAAAACGTGAGTAAGGGTATTAAGCGACAGGATTTGGAAAATCGGTCCACCACTATTAACACCGCGGTGTGCCCACTAGATGGCGGAAGGTCCGTCACAAAATCAATGGCCAGGTGAGACCAGCGACGCTGGGGAACAGGCAAAGGATGCAAAAGTCCCTCAGGCAGATTCCTCGGCGTCTTGACCTGAACACACTCGGCACAAGACCTCACATAGTCTCTCACTTCCTCCTGCATACTCGGCCACCAATACGTGAATCTTAGTAGTTCTAGTGTCCTCTGTATGCCAGGATGCCCGGAATCCAGGGAAGTTTGTGCTCATAGCATTAAACACTGACAAAACTCTGGTATAACAAAAATATTACCCGTGAGCATCCCTGGTTGGGAGAGTGCGTTCGCTTGCCTTGCGGATCTCTTCTGCTAAATTCCATAGCACAGGTGCAACTACGGCGGCGGGACGAAGGATGCATTTTTCAATGGTGTCCCGATTAGTCTGATCATACCTGCGGGAGAGGGCATTTGCTTTGCCGTTCGCTGTACCGGGCCTGTAGGAGATAGTAAGGTTAAAACGGGTAGAAAACAATGCCCTATGGGCTTGCCATGCATTCAGCTGATGTGCCCCTTTAATGTACTCCAGGTTATGATGGTCCGTTAGGACTGTAAATGGATGCCTACTTTCTTCTAACCAGTGTCGCCACTTCAACAGGGCCTCCTTGATAGCTAGTAACTCCTTGTTCCCCACATCGTAATTATTTTCAGCAGGGGAGAGTTTGCGTGAAAAGTACGCGCACGGGTACAGTTTGGAAAATGAGCCATTCCTTTGCAACAACACCGCTCCAATCCCATAGTCACTAGCGTCGACCTCTACCACAAACGGCATTGTGGGATCAAGGTGGACAAGCGTGAGTGCCACCGGATCTTATGTCTCAAAATGTCGAGCGCCTTACTGGCAGACTCTGTCCAGGCTAATTTGGTGGGCTTTCCTTTCAAAAGGGCAGTGAGCGGGACAGCAGTGTGACTGAAGTTTCGTATGAATCTTCGATAGAAGTTGGTGAACCCCAGAAATCGCTGACGTTCTTTGAAGGTTCATAGTTGGGGCCAGTCCCACACTGCCTAGACCTGACCTGGCTCCATAGTGACCGTGACCCCTTTTATGCTGATTATATAGCCTAGGAACTTTACCTCAGTTTGATGAAATTCGCACTTTTCTGCCTTTACATACAGCTTATTTGCCCATATTCTTTTCAGAACCGTCTGGACATGGCCCACGTGCTGTTTCTCATCCTGGGAATAGATCAAAATGTCATCAATATATGCAATTACACCGACATTTAGGAGGTCTCTGAAAATGTCGTTAATGAATGACTGGAAGACCGCTGGTGCATTGCAAAGCCCATAGGGCATAACCAAGTACTCATAATGTCCCTTCGGGGTGACGGAGGCAGTCTTCCATTCATCCCACTGCCGGATTTGGATCAAGTTGTATGCACTGCGCCGGTCTAACTTAGTAAACATACGTGCCTCTCGTAGCTGCTCCAGTGGGGACGGCACCAAGGGAAGAGGAAAGTGGTTCTTGACAGTAAGACTATTTAGCCCCCTATAGTCAATACAAGGTTGTAGACTCCCGCCCTTTTTCTCTATAAATAAAAACTCGGCAGCGGCTGGTGATGATGAGTGTCGAATGTGTCCTGATCGTAGGGCCTCTTCCACATACTGATCCAAAGCCACCATTTCGGGTCTAGATAAGAGATAGACACGACTCTTAGGGGGGACCGCCCTTTCTTCTAGTTGAATGCGGCAGTCTACGTTTCTATGAGGTGATAACTCAGTGGATTTTTCCCTACTGAATACCTCAGCTAGATTGTGGTAACATAGAGGAACGATATCTGGACACAGCATCACCTTGAAACAGGGGGTACCCTTATTTGTTAATTTAGGCCAGCGAACATTATCACCACGCTGAGCCCCCATTACAATCTTCTTTTCTCTCCAGGAGATGGCGGGATTGTGTAGGGCTAGCCAAGGATAGCCTAATATAAGAGTGGTCTTTGGGGCTTGGGTAACATAAAAGGATATCTTTTCTTTATGATTAGGGTCCATCTCCAGTGGTATTAGCGCCGTTTTCCGTGTGATAGCTTGTCCAATGGAACGGCCATCGATGACTGTAATGTAAATAGCCGGATCGCACTGCATTGTGGGCACTCGCAAGTTTTTCACCATACTCTCATCAATCAAGTTTATGGCTGATCCTGAATCCACAAGAACACAAAACACACGTGACACGTTATTAAAACGCAAACGCACTCTGGTAGTTAAGCTAGCTTCCGCGCTAATGGATTAGGCTTGCACACTTACTTTCTGGTTTGGTTTCCGTGCAATCACTGGGCACTGTGGGCATCGGTGTCCGGGCTCTCCGCAGTAAAAACATAAGCGCAATCTTTCCTCTGCGCTGAGCTTGTTCGCTCCGATTTGCATAGATTCCACATCAGGAAGTGAATGCGCGGTACTAAGTTCAACCGCAGTGGCTGGAGGTAGGAGTCTAGTTGGGTGATTACGCTGAAGATTATCCACACGAATGGCCGCTGTATGAACTCCGCGTAAATATCGGTCTCTCCCCGACACACTAACTCAGCTGGAAGCTCCACACTTAAGCCCTCCTTAAACAAGACCTTGAGGGCAATGTTATTCATACCGTTCTGAGCCACTAGTGTGCGGAACGTGATAGCGTTGTCAGCAGCAGATTGTGTTCCCTGGCGCAGACGCAATAAAAGGGTGGATACATCGAGTCCCCCAGCCGGGTGTTCGAATGCCTCCCTCAGCTGACTAATAATACAATAATTAAGTATTCGTGGGAGTTCCTTAATCTCTCATCCATGTCCCACACAGCGGTGGCCCAATCTAAGGCATGATCAGAGAGTAAAGAAATGAGGAAGGCACATGTCTTACCTTCAGAAGGGAATCTATGTGCTTGCTCAAAGAAAAACATCCTACATTGGTGGATGAAGCCACGGCACGGTCTGGGACTTGGTGTACTTGGTGGGTAAAGAGGCAGGGTTAGCGGTTGATAGTGGGATAGGCGGCGCAGCCGTAGGCACGGGGAGTGCGTTTACTTGTCCCTGTAAGACCCGGAGGGTCTGTGCCTGACTGTTCAATGCGGCTAGGAGGTCATCCAAAGTCCTGAGCTCTGCTGGTTCAGTGGTGAGTGAAATATTCTGTAACGAGGTGGGTGGCGAGAGCGTGTAAGCCGGATAAATTTTACAGTAGTCAGGAGCTTTATTAAGGAAGGGTAACAGGGGAAGAATTGGTGCAAACAATATCCAAGGGGAAATCCAAAAAGAGTAACCAAGTCCAAAAATCCAATGAGTCAATAAACCAAAAGTCTATCCAAAAATTGATAGTTACAACACTTGGTATAGGTCTAGGGCAACAATACTTCGCAATGCTCTTCAGAAAGTCTCCTCCTTATATAGGAAGCCCACGCCCAATTACTGCAGACAGGAAGCACTTGATCACTAATCGGGTGAGGGCGCCCTCTCCCGGCGGACCTCCGGAGTTGCAGTTCTCACAGTCAGAACATTTAGAGAAAGTTTGGTTTCTTTTTAACCGTCTAATACTACTTTGAAGCTTTAGGGCAATTTTTATTTGTTTGTGTGTTTAATTGCAAGTGAAGCTTGTGATATACCATGTGTGGATTTTTTGTCACTTTGGCTTACAGATATATGAAATAGGAGTTCCATTTAATCAGGTCACAGCTTTTCTCAGATTTGGTCTTAATGTCCACAAAATTGTTATGCCTGTATTTAACATATACTATAATGTTAATGTAACTTAACAGTCTGATTGCATCAGGCCAATGAAACAAATGCGAATGAGTTTCCTAAAGGAAGTGACCTAAAATCTGGATCTTAGTAGAAATGTGTTCAATAACAGAAGAAGTAAAGAAGAAAAAGAAGTAGTCGCAGATACTACAGCTTCTGAAGGGTTGGTTGTCCAGGGACAGATCTGCCTTGCTGTAAGGCTTTGGTGTATCTATATGATAGACAGATGGAAATCAGAGGTACACGTTATCTTTAAAAGAACCCCACAGCATTGTCAGCAGTACTCAAAGGCACACATGGGTTTCTGAAGGATCAATTACTTGTGCTTTGCTTTGGAGTTGTTGTGCACTGCTCCAGGGAATGAATAGAGAAGAAAGCATGATCAATGCTTTTTGCCTCAAGCACATGTTAGTACATGTTCTTATATACAGTAGGTTCTCCAGGTCATTCAAAGGCATGTTAGTAACAAACCCAAACCATGTGTTTTCTAGTCTATGGGGGTAATTTTTCTATAAAACATGTTAAAATCATTTTCTAAAAATATTTTGTTAAACTTTTTAAAACAAACGTTTATAACTTTAAAGACGATGCCCCAAGTGCTTTTTTATTAGCATCAGAAATCTTCAAATCAAGCAATAGAATTTTGTGTATAATTATTCAAAGAGAGGATAAAACATTTTACACTTAAAGCCAATGTGGTCCTGAACAAATCTTTTATCAGAATAACATTAATTAAATACAATAACGTGTTAAAGGTGCATCATCTACAATCCAAAAATCAGTATCTGATCAGGCATTAATCAGGATTTCTTAGCAAGGTTTTATACATTGTAAGACAGACTAAATTTTACTACTATTTGTCAACCTGGCTCTTTATTATTATTGTCTTAACCTTCCTTTAGTCTTCAGGTCAAAGTTTACAGGTTGTACCCCTTTCTTTCACTCAAAGACAACTGGAATAAATTCCAACAGATCCCTGTGACCATGATTAGGAATAAGTGGGTATAGCCAAAGGATGATTTTATGCTTGAAATCTATGTAATATAGTACACAGTAATATAGTAAATCATCTGATACACTAGGTAAATCATCTTGACCACCTGGGACGTGGCAGCCTAGTGGTTAAGGTGTTGGACTAATACCAGCAAGACCGGGGTTCAAACTCACCTCCACCAAGCAACCACTGTGGGCCCTTGGGCAAGGCCCACAATTGCTCAGTTGTAAAAAAAAAAAAAAACAACTGTAAGTTGCTCTGGATAAGGATGTTTGACAATTGCCAAACTGTAACTGTATTTGATATCCTGTATGGACTACAATCTGTACATGCATCTTACTGTACATGCATGTATGACTATGGATCAAAATTAATGAATATTTTTGGGCCAGTTGACAAATTCTTTCCAGCCACCTGTATATTCCTACCAAAATCTGACACCTTATTGTAATAAGCCACCTGTGTTACCGTTCTACAAAATCAAAGTAATAAGCCTGTCAACAACCTGTGCGCATGCATTACTGTTAGTCCTGAATATATTTCAACCATTTCAACCCATTACAGAGCTCACCTTTATAATTTAGCCATTTCAAGGGTTCATTCAGTGTCATTAATTGTTTCGCTGTGGTATGTCAACATCCCTTTAATGAGTAAGCCTGTTATGTGGTTGCCATCAGTTCTGCTCCACTGGGCACATCTGCCTGTGCTAAAAACCAGAATCACAGAGGTGTCAAGTTGAGAAGCGCACCCCACCAGGTATTAGCATATTGTCACCTTGGCTATTAAAAGCAAACCTGGGCTGATTATGATCCTATTCACCAGGGGCAAATGACATGCACACATGAATGATGTCACATCATGAGATCGTTCATAAAGTGAGCATGAGGGAGTGTGGTGTGGAATACATAATGCTCTACAATATGTTGATGCTCTCTTACCCCCTTACTTTGTGCTCCTCTCTATGCCATTTTGGATTTTTCTTTTTTCTTATCCTTTATTATTTCAAGAACACACACATCCACTTATAGGCCTACCCCCCATTCCTCATGTTTGTTCTTTCTCTAGTGATGGTAGACTGTGGAAAACATGTAAAATGTAATTTACCCTACTCTGTATGTTTACCCTGAGGCCCCAAAGAGATTTTATCAATTTATTTACTAGAGCCTTAGTGTTGGCCTTGAAAAATGAAGGTTTCTGTGCAATCAGTACTTCAAAGGTACCTGTATATGCATGTGCAACACATTGTCTGCATACTAGTATAGCAAGAGTTTAGCATGAGACCTAAATCGCTATGGAAAAGTTTTATCTGTTTTTCATATTTTATCTGAAGTGTCTGGTGCAGGCAGTAAACGCTGGAGGCTAAGTGAAGTATTTAGACCTTTTCGACAATGTCTCTCATTAAAGCTGCTCCTCAGACAGCAGGACAGGGATGGTGATGAAGAACAGCAATAAAACATTCCTAGAGGAAATCAGTGGGCTGCATCCACACAGGCTGAAGTGCAACTTTTAATATGTCAGCTGTTTTTATCGTACAGCAGTGGAGTTTATGATTTCATTGCATAAGGCTGTATTCTGGGAGGTAAAGAGAGGCAGGTTTATGAGATTAGCTCAAGAAAACTTGTCAAAGTGAAACAGAGAAGTTCTGCAGGAAATCTAATTTGTAAACAAAACCATCCAACAATTAAAAGAATTTGTTTGTGTGTGTCTGAGTTCGTGTGGTTCAATCCATGTGTTGGATTTTGTGAGAATTACACTAAGGTAAATGAAAAGATGAAATGCTTAGTTATTCATTCATTCATCAATTTTCTATTTCGCTTATTCCATAATTCAGGGTCAAGGGGGTCTGCTGGAACATATCCCAGTGCACACAGTGCACACAAAGGTGAGAGGCAGGGGTACACCCTTGACAGGTCGCTGTAATGCACCAGTAGTGGACAGAGGAGTCGAATCCATTTTGCAGAGTAAGTAACAGTATTTAAGGGATGGGGAAGGCAACCATATCCAAATCGTGAGTCAAAGAGAGAAGTCAAGAAGCAAGCATAAAGTCCAAAAATCCAAAGAGCAGTTCAAACATATAACAGGGAAATTGCTTAGTAAGGCCTATGGCAACAATACTTCGCATGGTTCTCAGAGAACCACCTGCTTATATAGGTGGGCCACGCCCTATTGGCTGATACAGGAAATTAAATACTAAAGCAAGGGCGAGGGTGCCCTCTGCAGGCGGTCCTCTAGAAACCCAGTCCTTACAGTCGCGAGTCATCTCAGGGTGACATAAACAAACAACCACACACACTCACTCATATGGGCAATATAGAATAACCAATCAACCAAATGTACCTGTTGGCTGAAACCAGAGTACCCAGAGGAAACCCACATTAGTGCAGGGAGAACATGCAAACTCAAAGAAAGACCCCTTGCCCGGGAATCAAACCCGGGACCTTCCTGTGGTCTATTTAAGGAAGCGCTGCTTTCGCTATTGTGCGGATAATTTGTTGTGTTTATGATTGTGTTTATAGAGTTTGCCTTGCCTGTGATTACGCTAGATTCGAAAGTATATCAGTATCGTAAGTTTTGTGTTTGTTTATTGTATTCAGTATTTGCAGCTTTGTGCATGTGTAACTGAGTTCCTGTATCTGAGTCTGTATTTGTATCTGGAAGTACATGTGTGCGTTCATCTCTCTTTTTGGTTTTTCGTATATTGTGTTCTATGGTTTACAACTCCGATTCCAAAAACGTTGGTACAGAAAGTTGTACAAATTGCGAATAATAACAGAATGCAATGAAGTGGAAGTTTCAAATTTCAAACAAGCGCAGGCATTTTTTCTCTGGGCCCAGGCTCATTTAAAATGAACTGTGGTAAAGTGGAAAACTGTTCAGTGGTCAGACAAATCAAAATTTGATGCTCTTTTTGGGAAACTGGGACGCCGTGTCATCCAGACTAAAGAGGACAAGGACAACCGCTCATTTCAGACAGTTAAACAACTAGAAGCTTGTTTTACACAAGAATGGGACAACATTCCTATTCCTATTCCTAAACTTGAGCAACTTGTCTTGACATTTGCAGAATAAAAAGAAGAGGGGATTCCACACAGTGGTCAACCTGGCCTTGTCCCAACTTTTTTGAAATGTGTTGTTGCCATGAAATTTAACAATTATTTTTCCTCTAAAATGATACATTTTCTTAGTTTGATATGTTATATATGTCAGAATACAACATATATAACATATCAAACTAAGAAAATGTATCATTTTAAAATAAAATATTAAAATTTGAAACTTCCACTTCATTGCATTCTGTTTTTATTCACAATTTGTACAGTGCCCAACTGTTTTGCAATCGGGTTTGTGCGTTCATTGTTTGCCTCCTATGTTCTACCTTAAATAAATCAAGACTCTTTTAGTGTGATATAATTCATAAGTCAGTCTCTGAAATGTTCTAAACAACAACATAAGAAATCATGATAGTAACAACTATATGATGATAATAATAGCATTCATTCCCTAATTCGGGGACACGGGGGTCCGCTGGTGCCTATCCCAGCGCACAGAGTTGCCATTCAAGTTGCCATTCCATCTCAGGGGAACACATAGACAAACAAGATTTCAAACAGACATTCACTTCTATGGACAATTTAGAATCACCAATCGACCTAATCTGCATGTTTTTGGACTGTGGGAGGAGTGGAGGAAACCAATGCAAGCATGGGAAAAACATGCAAACTCCACACAGAAAGATTCCGGCCCAGAATTCGAACACGAGACTTTCTTGTTGTGAGGCGACAGTGCTATCCACTACGCCACTGTGCCGCCTATATAATAATAGCAATAACAAAAAATAAATAAAAATAAACAATTACAGATAAATAAAATAAACATATATATTTTTGATTGTGTCAAAAATGTCACAAAAAGGTAAATCTGGCTTTGATGTTGAAGTTGAACGTCACATTTACAGTTAGGTTTACATTTACATTATTTGGTAGATGCCCTTACTCAGAGAGACTTACAGGCTTTGCAAGTTAAGTGCCTTACTCAGGGGCCCAGAGGTGGCATGTTGTTGGTGCTGAGATTCGAACCCTAACCTTCTAATTTGCAGTCCAACAATCAATCAAATCAAATTGTTTAATGCATGTGATTGGTGGCCATATTTTTTGTAATTAAAATTATGGAAGTTTTTTTAACAGTTTTTCTGTACAGTAGATGGTAAGTGGATATGAGAGATTATTTTTTACTTTTGTTTTTGGTTATTTTGGCAGTTCCCATACACTAGGTACCTATCACCCACTAAAAAAAGGATGAGGTTAATATCACAGTTTCAACGTTCCAACACCTGATAGCTAGGTGAATATTTTTCTGCTGCTCTTCTCCAGTGTTAATTTCCAGTGCAAGTTCAGACTCATGTTTCTCATTCTGGATAATTTATATCAACTACAAAATTATATTACTTTTTAGATTATAAAAAATAAGGTTAGCCTTTACACGATTAATACATTACTAAAGGAATGACAATGAGGCGATATGTATTGAACCATTTTGAGCTGTTTAATGATTCAGAAGGATAAAAGTCTGTAGTTGTCTTTAGACAGACCAGAACAGGTCAATTATTGAAGAACAGGTCTTTGTGCTGATTGTTTGTCTTTAAAACAAACTTGATCCTAGATTATTATAGTATAGCACTTTCCATGTGCTGCAATAGCTGATGACTCTGGATATTTATAATCCTTTTTAATAAACACCATGGCAGTGGCTTCTCTAATAGAGTATTTTTTTTAATAAGCTTGACCGCTTTTGAAGGCTGGGACAGCTTGCATCAACTAGTTAAATGAAGTGAGAGGAAAATGTAGCAGTTAGGTTTTAATCTGCCACTAATGTTATTAGTTTTTAAAATGTTTAGATTATTAACAGATTATTGATTATTTTATTGTTAGGTTTGCATAGTGGCCACTTAAGGAATGCTATTATTCTTAATTCTAATGTCTCCCTAGTGACAGGAATATAAAATGTTGTTTTTATCATGGTTAATAGTGAGATTTGTCCACCTGTGTGTCTATTGTGCATGTGAGTGACCCTATGTATGTTTTCCTTATGTTAGGAATAAGTCCTAAAATGTCCTTCATTGCTTTAAGCTAAAACAAGAGACACCATTTGTTTTCCTGATGGATTTTCTCAGTTACCATATTTCTCAAAAAGCAAAATATTTTAACCAATCAGTGACACCCGTTCCTCAGAGTAATCATTCTCCAACTATGGAAACTGTTAACGAGGTTTATAATTGGCAAGATTAATAATATTTACAACTTGGCAATGCAAATTGTTTTTATACACAGGAATAATAAAAAGTATGCAATTATTTTGAATCATTCATATCTGAGTGTTCTTTAGCTTGATTCTTTTAATGACCAGTGGGCATTTTCAACTTTGGGTGACAGCAGCACTATGGTGCTGTAATTACCCTAGTGCATCAGTGCCTATTAATTGCTATGAGAAAGTTCTTCTACATCAGTAGGGAATTTCTTCTGAAGCATGGTAGGTTAGAGATAAACAGAGCTTGAGGCTTAGTTATGGAAAAAGGAAAATAAAAGCGTTGCAGCTTTTTCAGCTGTACTATGCACACATACACTTACACACACATTGGCTCTGGCCAGCCCTCTCGAAGCGGAATATTGATGTTCAGAATTAATTACTTGTTTTTACACAGATCAAGAGAAAGCCCTCGGAGGAGTGTAGCAAGCACAGAGGGAGCTGAACAGACATTGACAGAGGCGGGAAATTAGAACAGGGCTCTGTGGATGAATGTTGGGAGAGAAACTAATGGGCTAACAGAATTTGGCAATGATAACAGTAAGTATTGCCGGTGGTTTAAGCCTGGGAGATCTGTTTGGCAAGCAGTACTGATAAAACAGTTTATAATTCAGGAACTTGTTTGTGTTTTTAGTATAAATATTACTAGACTAAAATAATAATATATACACAATGAAGTACAAAATACTGCACTGAATAGATTATTTGAAATAATACCATAATTCGACAGATGTATTGACCTCAAAGCTCTAAATCATGTCAGTACCACGGTTGTCAGGACAGGCCTTTCACTTCTTCTTGTTTCAGACTAGCACTAGTTGCAAAATGTGCAATCGATTGGTTTGCCGTAATATCTCTAACAGATTTCCTGAATCAGGTCCTGATCTGGAAGCTGCTGCTGCTGGATTAGGGTAACGTCAAATGGTCATCGATTTCTATCTGATACAATCATTTAATTCAGGCTTAAATCCTCCTGCCATGGCATGGAGGCAATCTCTTCACAAATCTTTTAATTCCCAAACAGGGCCTTAATTACAACAACCACCAAACACTCCAAGTTGCACAGGCATCTGCATCAAAACAATAACCACTACCACTTCTTAATAAACAGAAACTGGTAGATAACATTTTGCTTCCTTCATGTTTGATCAATATTTAGAGCACTTTTCTGAGTCTAAGCTAGCTAATGAGTCTAATGGAATATTTACCCCTGGTCCCATATGTTTTTCTATGAAACGGATATAGATCAGATTTTTTATTCCAGCACAAAATGCTAATAAATATTTCTGCTGACCTGAAATGGCATCATCATTATTTTTGCTCTATTTGAGTTAGGGAATGCAGTACAAACAATCCACAACAATTTTCCTCTTTCATAAAAAACGCAAGCACAGTTTTAAAAGAATCTCTGTTTGCCATGAAAATACAAAAATGTCTTTGGCTGGCCAGCATAAAACTCCAACAGGTGGCAATATAAACTTGCTGAAATGTAACTGAGAAGCAAATAAGTCCATAATGCAGTCAGTCACTAAGGACCTTGAGGCAACCGTGCTTACCACTACGCCACAGTACCACCCACAGTTAATTTAAATTTTCTTTAAATAAATATGTATAGTATATAGGTACTTAAAATAAGGTTCTTTGTACAGGTGTATATAGATTCAATCACTAATTAAAACAACTTATACTTAAAAAAAAGTCATAGAATATTGCACAGTTCTATTTTTATTTTTTAAATACTTAATGACCCTATTGACTTTTGTGGTACTCCATGTCCCATAAACAAATTCGAAAGCAAAGGCCTTTGAGGGTGGGTGTCTGTTTATTTAGCAAGCCCTTGATTAACCGATTCAAATGTGTTTAATTAGTTTTGGATAATGGTCCTCCAAAGCCAGTTTTGGTAATCCCCTAATCTATACAGTATTTCATAAATACGCTTAGATAGTGACTCGTTCCATCTCATGTTTTCTGCTAGTACTAATGCAATCTGAATAGACATAGGTCATTATGATACAATATTTTTAGAACATAACTGTGGAGTCAGTGTAAAAGTAAAAGTAGAATGATTTGGTATAAGCTTTCAGCTAAATTATGCAGATGCAATAGATTCCTCCCCAAAGGCCAGGGATGGGCTATCTGCTATATTACTTTATAGACTTTTTGGCTCCCTTCCCATTATTGCATAGCGTCTCTCCCACACTTGCCTGATATTCCCTCCGCTGAATTTGTTCTCTGACTTGTTTTTCAGTTTTTTGTTTCCGTTACCTTACTAAATTCTTTTTTTGTTGCTTCTCCTGCTTTAGAATAAACACTGTAACCAAGCAATGCTACATTCTCAACTCTTAAATGACCTTTTTATTTATTTATTTTTCTTAGCTAAATACATGACCCCATATGTTAACCCAGATGGTTTTAAAGCAGTTTATTAGCACCATCATCTTTCATTCCCTATTCCAAATCTGAAAGATTTTTGCTGTTCCATATGCTGCCTGTAGCTCATATTGTCCCAGGAGAGTGAGACTGTCAAAAACTCAGAAGGCATGTGACTGGGGACTGTGGTCGAGCATTGTCTATACATTTTCAGAACATTCAGTTGTTTTTAAAATACATTCATGTCACTGAATTGGTTTCTATGATACACTCAGTGCTCCAGTTTTGGTAGCATGTAATGTAGTTGGTCTTTAAAACATTGTTAGCAAATTAATCTAGCCCACAATTAACGCTGGTCTCAGCAAGGAAGTGGAAAGGTCTGACGATGTTTAGAGGAAGCCTGCAAAACTGGCTCCTTTCCAATCCGTCAAGAAAAATCTTCAGCTCGCCGGTCGTATTTGACCCCTCATATTGATTTATTGTAATCAACTGGGGGCAAAGAGGATTTCAGGATGGCCATCTAGCACACTGTGGAAAGGCACCTTGGGACAGCAACAGACAATCTGCTCCTCTCCATCAATTTACAGATGACAGGAACGAGTGCTGGGGGAGAAAGGTGCCGAACAAGGGAGTAAATGAGAAAACGAACAAGACAAGGAGCGAGGGAGGGAAGACAGAGAGCGAGAAAATGAAGAGATCTCTCAGGCACTGCAAGTTAATTAGCTTTGTGAGAAAACACAATCAGTCTAACAAGCAAAGCAAAGTTTTTAAGCTCTCTTATTATCCTGCATATTCTACAGAGTCCTGTCTTGTGGACAAAGTCTCTCATCATGTCACCTCTCATCCTGGTGCTTTTGTACGAAGAAAAATGTATTTATCTATTTAAATGGAATATTTACTTACTGTAGTTTGCAATTTTGACTGCAAATGGTGATACAAAATTTTTTTACAAAAATATATTGACAGTAATTTGTATTAAGGCTTCTGACACAAGAAGAACCCCAGCCATGTGAGTTTCATAAAAGCACAACAGGAGTCTGTGATAAAACAAAGTCTAGCACTAAAATGTAGAGAAATCCTTATTACTCACACTGTGGTGAACCTTTGGTTATAGCAGCCACACTAGATGCTTAGCTCTCCCAGTACTGGTGTTAGGTTCCACTTAAATAGACACCAATGATGAAATCTCTAATTTAGACCAATCCCCAAGCATACATTAGCTCGCGTGGGCTTGTAACTTGAGATGGTAATTCTACGCAGAACACTGCTGCATGCAATGGGAGATTTGTTTCATTTATACAGTGGTAATACCTAACTATTTTCAGTCTGCTTCCGGCACCAACAAATTATCCTACTTTTATATGCATGCATAAACTAATATGTGTTATGGCTCATTAGTGGAGGATTTTGGGAATAAAAAAATAGCAAATGCCATGATTTAGGGTTGCGTCTAGAAGACAGCTACTTGACTTGGCCAGAGGCCATCTTCTCCTTACATTCTGGTGCCAGCACGGATGCTCATATTATAGGTTTACCTCCCTGCCATTGGGACTAAGGGATCCAATTTAATATCAGCCAGCTGTCCAAGTGGCAAGACTCATGCTGCATTCATACATATCTATGGGTACATCTGTGTGTTTCAGCCTCAATACAAATATGTGTATAATGCCACAAAATGTAAGTGAACTCACAACTATACCGCTGTCTTACATCTTTATGTCATAAGGCAAGGGACATGAACCCAGATGCAGCGTGGTAAGGTGAGGGTGAATTTATTAAAGAAAGATACCGACGTCTAAATTCAGTTCATAAGTCCGAGCGAAAAGCGGGGTGGTGAGAGCGAAAACCCTGTCCAGAACTGGATGCGTAGTGGCGGTGACATTGTGAGTGTTGTGTTGCCAAATTTCTAAAATCCTAGTTAAAAGTCTCTTCACATCTAAATACCTGTCACTAACTTAGGTGATCTTAATGTATTTATTCGTATATTTACATATTTTGTGGGGGATGCGTAGGACCAAAACAAAGTTTGGCCTGAACATTATGGTAGGCTTTCCTGCCTTCCTGTCAACATGTTTATCCGAGTACCAAAACAGACAGGATACATAATTAGTCAGGGTTGCCAGATTAAGAAGTTTCCCAGGCATTATTGAATTGATTGGATTGCAGGATGTCCTGCAAAGCTTATTAATAAACGTCAGTTAGTTCAGAACGCAGCAACAAGAGTCCTTACTAGGACCAAGAGATTCGAACACATCATCCCTGTTCTATCTACACTGCATTAACTCCCGGTGAGATTTCGTATAGATTTTAAAATACTACTTTTAACCTATAAAGCACTAAATGGTCTCACACCTCAGTA
>JAOTRA010000002.1:4931400-4953765 GCA_026260255.1 Pseudolaguvia tuberculata | reverse complement strand
GCGTTGTCAAAAAGACAGGAGGCGGAGCTGGAGATGGCAGAGTTGAAGATGCTGAGATTTTCATTGGGGGTGACGAGAATGGACAGGATTAGAAATGAGTTTATTAGAGGGACAGCGCATGTAGGATGTTTTTGAGACAAGGTGAGAGAGGCTAGGTTGAGATGGTTTGCACATGTGCAGAGGAGGGACATGCAGTATATTGGTAGGAGAATGCTGAGGGTGGAGGTGCCGGGTAGGAGGAAAAGAGGAAAACCAAAGAGGAGGTTTATGGATGTGGTGAAGGAAGATATGCAGGTAATTGGGGTGAAAGAGGTGTAGCGGACAGGGTAGTGTGGAGAAGAGCGATCCGCTGTGGCGACCCCTAACCGGAGCAGCCAAAAGGAGAAGAAGAAGAAGATAAATCCTTATATAATGTATTACTTTATGAGTTATTATTTTTGGGTTTTGCTTTAAATTGTTGTTCTAGAAATTATTAATCCAATTTGTTGACAATTTTATGTTTATACATATTTTATTTGTATCAATTTGCCTAGTTGAAAATGTTTATATGTAAATTTTATTAAAATGAAATATGTTAGATTGATAGACGTTTGTGTATTATCTCCAAAAATGGCAGAACTGTTCTGTAGGTCCCTAGAGTTTCACTGCCTCCTGAAAACATGTCCTTAAACTTACATGTTAGAAATTCTAGCATCCAAAGTGACTTTAATTTTAAAAAATTTAATTTTAACTTTAATTTTTAAAGTGACTCATATTTGCAACTGAGCAATTGTGGGGTGTGAAAGCCAGCAGTGTCAGCTAAGTGGTGCGGAGAATTGAACCTGTGAGTTTCAGGTACCGTCATGGTAAACAGTTAGGAAATGTAGTCATATCACACTGAATGTCTTTGTTGGAAAGCCTCTAGAGCCAATGCAACCTTGAAAAGGATAAATATAAAAATATATTTAAAAAAAAAAAGAATTAATGGATGGACAGAAAGGTCAAATTTTGGCAAGACACAAGTTTTGTCGCCTATACAGAAATTGAACACATTTACTGCAAATACAAAAATATGTCAGCAAATTAAATAGTGGTGCTGTGAGATCGAAATTTAATATCTTGTATGACTTCTATGAGCTTGAAGGACTGCATCCATGCGGTTTTGCAAGGTTTCATACAATTTATTGATGAAGTGATCAGGAATAGCAGAGAAAGCAGTCTTGCATGCCTCTCAGAGTTCATCAATATTCATTGGTTTTGTCTTCTATGCTTCCTTTCATCCTACTCCACATATGCTCAATGATATTCATGTCTGGTGACTGGCCTGACTAATCCTGGAGCATCTTGATCTTCGTTGCCTTGAAGAACTTTGATGTGTAGATGGAAGTATGCGATTTAGCACCATCCTGCTGCAGAATTTGGCCTCTTTTATGGTTGGGAATCTAAGAGGTAGCTACGCTTTCTTGGTATTTTAGACAATTGATGTTACTTTCCACCCTGCAGATCTTGCGCACACCGCCATTCTAGACGTAAACCTAGACCATGATTTTTCCAACAAACTTTACTGTTTTCTGAGTAAATCTCGGATTCATGTGGGCTTCAGTAGGTCTCCTGCAATTGTTGCGCTGACTGTGGTTTAATTCAACAGAAGATTCATCTGAAAGATCCACCTTCTGCCACTTTTCCAGCGTCCACCCTCTTAGCAGGCTGTGGGCCTTGGCAAATGTGTCACACTCACCCTCTGACATGGATGCTACGCCCCAATTTTTGGCCAGGCAGCGTTTCCGCCGCCGCCGCACTCACCTGACCATCGTTGCTGCACGTTGACTGCGCATTGATCTGATTGATGTCAGATCATTGTCAGAGTATTCACATTTGCGTAATTGTTGCTTTGTGTGCATTTTGTTTCGGACCTTATGTCTACTTTTTGTTCTCTTGTATGTCTGAATGCACGATTTTCTCGCTCTTTCTAGATTGTAGACATTTTGTAGATGTTTTTATTTCGAGTTTTATCTGCATGTCTTTTGTTTTTTTGATAATCTGGATATTAAAACTTTTTGTTTAAACCGCCAATCCTGTTCTTGGGTGATTTGATTAATTATAGTTTTTCAATTCTCTTTTGTGTAGTGCTGGTTTTTGGGCACTGATTGATCGAGGCCATTTCGAGACGGAATCCGACAAACTGTTCTAGTTGACACATGGAACTTCAGTTGACCAGGTCTCGTGGAGCTCTGCTTCAGTGGAAAATAGGCTAGTCTTGGATTTTTGAGCCAACAAACAGACCTCTCGAGCAGTTTGTCTTGTCTGCAGGGGTCTAGTTGCAGTAGATGTGAAGGTCTAGTGTAATGGGTCTCTTTTTATTCATCGGCCTCTGATTGGGGATGCGATCAAGCATCCAGTCGATGATGCGTTATTTAAGGAAGCACCACTTTAGCCATTTTAGTAATGGCACGGATTATTGTTTATGTTGCCGGTTTGATGTTCGTGTCAGGATGTTCGTGTTTTCTTGAAGTAATATTTTCCAAGTCTTGCTTTTCCTAGTTCCAAGTTTAGTAAAGTAGACTAACCAAGAGCTAATCTGCTGTTTTGTTTTGATTTCATTTTCGAATGTACGTGTTGAACTGTCTTTAATAAAGCGTGTTCTTACATGTTGGATTTCTCGCTTGTGTAAAGTTGTTGTATCTAAAACAATTACCAAGCTGTCAATATTACAATACTTTTTGACAGTTTCGTTTTGCACTGAAACATTACAAAAGCTGTTGGGATTAAAATGAATCATTTCTTGCAACAACAAAAAAATCTTGATTAGAAATATATTTTAGCTGCACTTCAGGTCAATTTATACACAAGTGACACAAAAGACTTTTGTCAGGGACTGTACTCGAAAATTTGCATAAATTTTTTTATTCATAAAAATTACATAACATTACTTTAATCACAGACTCTAAGCATTTAGAAAGAATTGTTGAAAGTTGAATGCATTCTTATATATGCATCCATAATATTATATTATCCCTAACACTCACTCACTTCCAATTATATATAATAGCCCTAAATGGAACATTATGCCTCATTTGACTTCACCACCTGTTTTTATTTATATTCTTTTAATAACTTCACTCCAAAAAACTATGACAGCAGCATCTTGTTTATCCCACAGATGTGTGTACGCATGTCTTCATCCAGATCATTTATTAATGCTTGAATGAATCATTTGCATTGTAAGTAAGAAAAAATACACCACTGCAGATATCACTGCACCTGATTAAATCTTTAGTGGTTCAATTAATTAGATAATACATTCATTACACTGCGGGATGAAGCCATTTGATTATCCGTCCTGACTAGTGGAATTCAGTGCTGAGATTTTAGTACCAGATATGGCCAGCAAGTTCAACAAATAATAACAAATAAATAAATATATTTTTAATTACATTCATGTTTAATTATTCAACGTAAATCAAGTTCTGTTTTAACAGATAGCTGTGTTTTATAAATATATTAAAATGTCTGGATTTTTGTTGCTGTCCTTTCTTATAACATGAATTATGTTACTGTTTTCATCATTCATTGTTGCGGTGTGGCAAACTACAGAAGCAGTGGAGGAAAGAAACTGTGGAGAGTAAATTCAGTTAAAACAAGGAAGCTGGTTATTTACTTTAACAAATCAGGCTGAACTGGAACTAAATAGGAAAGCAATTGTCCAGGTGCATTCCAATTACAGACAGATTTAGATGACTTGAGGTTATTAATGTAAATTTTTGAGATAGATAAATCCAATCTAAGCCAAAAATCAAAACTGTGCAAAGAAGCATGTAATATGAACATTAGAGCATATCCATGTAACACATGTTAATGCAATGATTTACTACGCTCTGGTCTGGTGAGTCTTCTACTTAGCGACTGAAAACAATTCCAGGCTTAGAAAATCACCGAATGACCGATAATGACCCTAATCTAAATGCATTTATTTGTATAGAAGACCAAGAAATTTTAGTCCAATCAAACTGTTTGTCTGAATGTGCTGCAGAAAAAACATTGCATAAAACGGCAAAATATTTGGTGTTCCATTTCGGAGTGTATGAAAGAGGATGTTTACAGTATTATTATTGGACATGTAGGAATTTGGTATGGTTCAATTTGGTTTGTTTTGATAGTAACACAAAGATTATATAATTTTGTGTACATTTACAAATTAGCCCAGCCACAGCAGCAGCATGTAATCAGGTACCATTTTTATTCATTCATCTTCTTGCCCGCTTATTCCCTAATTCAGGGTCACAGGGTCTGCTAGCGCAAGGGCAAGGGCTAGAGGCTGGGGTACACCATGGATGGGTCGCCAGTATATAGGAGTGAATGTGTGTGAGTAGTTGTTATTCTATGTGTGCCCTGCGAAGGACCAGGGTGTACCTGGTCAATGAATGAATGAATGAATGAATGAATGAATGAATGAATGATCTAATTAGTAGGTTAATTAAGTGCTAGTCAGATAATAGAGTTTTCTAAACTTATTTCCTATTTCATTGGTAGCAGTGCAGTATGTCAGTTATTATTTATATAAATGTCAATATCTAACAGATATATTGAGCAAGTAATAGACACCTCTTTAGATTTATAACCATTCTATGTGCCATACTTGGTTGTCTGGTACTATTAGAGTGCAAACCAACGGACACGCTGAGAGATATTCACATTGAAATCACTTTTCACCAACTCGGCAGGTCATAAATCCTCTCTCTTTCAGCTGGATTGCTCCTGCTGGTACTTTCACAAGCTCGCACAACACTGTCTGGGTGCATGCGTGCAGCCCTGCTGTGCCAGAACAGAGAGGTACTGTATTACTGAGCATGCTTGGTACAGCTTGGTAACTCAAATAGAACACTCTATGGAAGCTGAGAAAGAAGACTGTTTTGCTTAAGTGGCAGCACAGGAGAGGACTTTCTCCTTTAGAGTTCAACAACATTCATTTGAAAGTGTTATCTCCTGTGTGGTGAGAGGACAAGGGAGTTATATTTCTTTTGTGACCACTTCAGATTATACTTCACCTAGTAACTAGATTATGCAATTTTGAATCCATTTTAGCCATGTAAATGTACACAAAAACAAAGATAACTCGTCCTACAAACATCATTCAAACGCATGAATAACTTCAATCATGCATATATTGAACAATTACTGTTCAGATAAGAAATACATTTATAATAGATCATTCATTTATCTTCTAACCCACTTATTCCCACAAGCGATTGCTGGAGCGCACCAGTCCATTGCAGGGCAAAAACATAGACATACAACCACACTCACTCCTAAGGGCAATTTAAAATCACCAATCTAATGTACATGTTTGGGACTGTGGGAGTAAACCAGAGAACTTGGAGAAAACCCTTGTAAGTGTAGGGAGAACTTTGCACAGAATGGTCCCTCGACTTTGTTGCCAGAAAGTCTGCCACTGTTCCCTTAAGGGTCCCTTAAGCCTTCCTTCTCCAGGGGTGCTGTACATCAACCAAAATCCTCCAAAGTGGAATTCACGAAGAAAAACACTATGTTGTGCGGTGTATAATCATGTATGTGACAATTAGAATTTTAAATTATTAAATTGATTTGAATTTAATTTTGATGGGGGGGTTGTTAGGTCGAATTACTACATAACTGTCCCAAAGGTAATTCATTTCTCTTTTATTTGCTTAACTTTGTTAAACATATCTTTCCAGTCTGCATTTAATTTTCAAATGCTTGTATGAATCATTTTGATTAACCTATTGCCTGCTTGTATCGTGTATCTGTGCTCTTGGCCACGTGGGGGTAGGGAGGTTAACGGTCACGTCTTTAGTGGATAAACAGTGATAGACAGTTGAATAATGGAACAAACAAAAAACATGCAGTTTAAGTAGAACCACCAAAGCATCACTCGCCAATAAGCTGCCCATTGTGCAACCTGCCGGCTTGGAGTCTCTCTTACTGTTGGTAAGAACATATGAATCATAATATTTAATTTATGCATCACATATTATTTAGATATTTATTTATGTAAATGCAACAATTCACATTCTCAACAATTATTGTTTTGATGCACATTTTTATATTTATAAATATTTGTAAATTTTATATTTGTGCAGGAACTTTATATACTTTGTAGTCTAATGTTGGCAGATTCACTTTATTTTCTCTAAGATACGTCAACAGACAAAAACATGAAAAAAGTGCATACGTCAAGGCAAGGACCTTAGGGCACAGGAAGACTATGGTAACATAAAGGGCCTAGAGAACGAAGCTGGGCAGGTCGCCATAGTGTGACTGGTCCACAACCCGGTCTAGTCCCCAAGACAGGATGTGCAGTCTTTACTTTACACCTTTTTACCACACTGTGTATATATAGAATGCATTTATTCAAGTGTCAGAAACACTTTTTGTTATGGGTTACTGTCATTGTTAATACAAACAAAATCATATAAAATGTCTCTGTTTGACTTACTTGTTTGATCAATGATACCATGTTCCTACTGAAATCCACCTCAAACTACAAAGTAACAACATGTGTAATTTTAAAGGCTGTGGATGAATTAAACATTCATGATTTGATCCCAAAACTTTGTTTCTTGTCTATATCATATTTGTACAATGCAAACTGTATTAATGACATTTATTTGTGTTGCTGTGAAACCATACTCTTTAAAGGTTCTTCATAGATATTTCAGATTGATGGCTTATCAAACTGTGTGACCTCTGGTGCTTTTTTGAGAGAAGAAAAAAAGAAAATTGAACAAAGCTCTTGAAAGTTGGCAGAAAGCCTGCCCTCTTGTTAGCCTGCCTCATTCTTACACACTAAGCAGACACACACACATATACACACAGGATTGATTATTGAGATGAACGGCTATAAACTCGCTATTTTAACATGGTGGACTGAATGGGCTGTGAAGTAAGAAGATGCCTGGGTCTTAAGCTCATGGGTGAGAAGGCTAAATGGGGGTAGAGGGATTGAAGGGCTTAGTTGGGATAAGAAACTGGGATCTATATAGTCTCTCCTCTCTCTCTCTCTCTTTCTCTCCCCACCCTAGGGGCTTTTAGCACTGCACTTTCCAACAGTCTGTGACAAAGTAGGGATAGTTTAAGGAAATCTGGACAATGTCCAGACTAAAACACTGTTCAACAGTGACAAGGGGCTTGTAAAATATTTACAAACAGGCATGATTAGTGGAGCATTTTACTGTAGGGTATTTAGTGATTTTGATTAACATTCGTGTTTTACTTGCTGTTTCAGGAGTTCAGTAATGGTTTTAAGTAAGTGAGTGGATGTCTGGTTTGTGTAAATGTAAAAGAAAGTGTCATTTAGCTCATGTAGTTTAACGTGATTCATGGCATCATGATTATGATGAAGATTTTAATCATGTAACACATGACGTAATTTTTTTGTAAAAGTTTTTTTTTATTCTTTTTTTTTATTAAAAAATTGTAGTTAGTTTCAATAGATTTAACCATGAATGTGTTCATTCATCTGATTTCAAATTCCTTTTATTGGATTAAATTTTATTGTGTTTTACTGCCAACACTGAGCAACCTGGATTGCCATAAAGACTTAACCTAGCACCTCATATTAGGTTGGCCTACTAAACTCTAAACACTGAATATCATTATACCCTTGGTATAGATAGGTTAGACTTCAATTCTCTGAAACACATTACTTGTACTTCTGCTGCATTTCACTCAATGATCAGTATGTTTTATAACAGTTTTATAAGCAGCACTCGGTTGTATACTGTTGTAGGCATGTTATATCTTTACATTTATTATTTTGGCGACTCACATTTATATCTTCATACTACTGATCAATTGGCCTTGTTCAAGAGACCCAGCAGTGGCTTAGCACGGTTGCCTCACAACAAGAAGGTCCCGGGTTCAAAGCCCGGGCCGGGGATCTTTCTGTGCAGAGTTTGCATGTCCTCCCCGCACTTGCGTGGGTTTCCTCCTGGTACACTGGTTTCTTCTCACAGTCCAAAAACATGCAGATTAGGCCGATTGGTGATTTTAAATTGTCCATAGGAGTAAGGGAGTGTGTGAATGGTTGTTTGTCTATGTGTTGCCCTGAGATGGACTAACGACCCGTCCGGGGTGTACTACCGCCTCTCACCCTATGTGTGCTGGGATAGGTGCAGCAGACCCCGTGACCCCGAATTCGGGAATAAGCGGGTAAGATGATGAATGAATGAATGAATGAATGAATGAATGAATGAATGAATGAATGAATGAATGAATGTTACAGTGATTATATGGAGTTTAGAGATAATATTCCCTAATTAAACTGAATAAAACAGTTTGTTATCATATACATATATATTAAAGCATTAATGGTCTGTCACTACTAACGCTCATGCTAAACACAGACATGACGACAGCTTCAGTTTCTAATATGTTTAGTACACAGAATTAATCGGTTAGAGTTAGCATTTAATTTGTCCCGGTCAAGGCAATTTACTTTTTATGTTACATTGAATGTACGTGAACAGAACAAGATATCAATATTTAACATTAGCCTAGTGTGTTCCTCCTGGAATGATGATAATACCCCAGCATACAAAGTGGGGTGACATAGATTCACCTTCTCAATTACCTAAACAAGAAATGTTTAAACACAATGAAGGAACCAACCAATGACTGTCACAGAATCCCCAGACCGCAACAAAGGTCAGATTTACAGTTTATTAAAGGAAATTATTCACATTCAAATTCATTGTTAATTGATTTATTTTCTAACCCGCTTATTCCCTAATTCGGAGGGTGCTGGAGCCTGTCTCAGTGAACATAGGGTAATAGGTAGAAGCACCAGTCCATCACAGGGCCACACATAGACAAACAACAACACACACTCCTTCCTATGGGCAATTTAGAGTCACCAATCAAACTAATGTATATGTTTTCTGGACTGTGAGAAGAAACTGGAGTACAAGGAGAAAGCCAATGCAAGCATGGAGAAAATAAGCAAACGCCGCACAAATAGACCACTTGCACAGGAACCTATGTTAATTATTTATTTTAAAAAATTAGTCTGCATTGTTTAACTCTTTCACAACTCTAAATTACTCTAATTTTAATCAATTTAATTGCAAAATTCTGTTGCATTGTAATTCTAAACATATATATATATATTTTTTTATTATTTTTTTTTTTTTTTGGAGATGAAAGTAATATACATTTTTTTATTTTTGTTGTTGGGCAAAGTATATTTATTTATTTATTCTGCTATGATTAGAAAAACATTGTCACAAAGTAAAAAACATACAATATTTCATTCATTCATTCATTCTTCTTACCCTCTCATTCTGAAATTCTGCTGGTGCCTATCCCAGCTCACATAGGGCGAGAGGCGGGGGTACACCCTGGACGGTTCGCCAGTCTATCACAGAACATGCAATATACCTAAACAATTTAAAATCTTAAAATGAGCTGTCAGTGTCAGTTGGTGGAGTTTAAGACAAGTCCTCCATTAATGGCAGAAAAACAAAAATATAGGTTTTTTTCTTTTTCTTTTTGTTAATAAAAACAGATACACAGCTGTGAAACATCTTAGCCTTGGTCTTTAATTTATTCCTTCAGGGAAGAGAAGAGGATGCTGTGAGAATGTGGGAAAGGGAAAAAACGAAAGAGAGAGCGAGAGCAAAAGAGAGAGAGAGAGACAGAAAGAGAGACAGAAAGGGGGAGAGACTTGAAGCGTAACATGAGTGTTCCAAGCTTGCCCCATGAAATCAATAACCTAGATTGGTCAGTCCAGTTTAAACAGAAAATATATACTATACATTGAATCAACTGATTACTGATCAACTGACTATGAAGACATTAATATGAAATTTTATTCACAACTTTGTTATGACTGATTGATTTAGTTAAGCTGTCCATTTCTTTCTAGAATATTAAGGTTAAAAATGAACTGATGACGTTTTTATGAATATGAAGTTCACTGTCATAATGACACATTGAACTCACCGTACGAAACGAATGCTGTTGATGATAAAGTGGGTTGTGTTATTGCTGGATGAGTCAACTGAATATAAAGAAACAAAGGTGGGACTACTTCTTAATGCCATTTCTGTGCCACTAAACAGTTCATCTTTGTAGAACTGCCAAGAACACACTGTGCCCCCCCAAAAGCTACTTACCATGTTAAGAAATAAGTAATAAATATATATCGCAAATTAATGACAAATTTAAAAAGTCATATTCCTCTGTTAGTGATAGCATTTATCATTCAAAAATGCATTTTATTTGCATGTGTGGGGCACTGGATAATGTGGTTAATTTAGGTCCGTAGATTGAAAAGCAGGTGATTTTGCCCCCAACCCATCACTTATGCCATTTTTGTTGTCAGCAAAATAATATTCTTTTTAAAATTTTGGCTTCCTGTGATTTTTCAGTTGAGATATCATGCTTTTATTCTCTTAACCAGCCTTAAATAATAATAAGCCAACATTTGATATTACCACATACATTAATAACAGTCTGATTTTTTTAGTTTGTCTCCCCCCACCAATTTCTTTGCCCTAAACCGGGGAATCCCTTTTTCCCAAATACATAAATAAACACCTTTGCTACTTACATGCCAATTCCTTTAGACTTGTTGCTATTAGTTGTTATTGCTTCAAAGATTTTCTGTAATAAAATAATGAAGAAGCCACTACACACAGAGGAGCAACATAACATCTACTCTGATGGAGCTGTCTGTTTTGGACCAGCTGTTGCATATTTCACATGACCAGATGTGCATGCAACAGTCAGCGTAGATCTATTTGGTTTAAATGTGTGATTATTTATGATTACAGGAAAGTCTCTGGTCATCAGTTGTGTATGCTTTGATCATAGACTACTTTTTAGTGTTTGGTTTCATGGGCACATGAATTTAATGTACACCAGCATGGAAATGCTCTCAAGAAACAGCCACAGTTGTCAATTTAAAATCTGTCTGTTGTAAATGTAACTTATGTTGTCTTTATGAGGTCTGTATATACATTTTCAATGCTTTAATGTATTAGGAACGGGGACATGTTTACAACCAGCACATAGAATTTCTTCTGTGGTTTTTAGATTGCAAATACTGCTGTGCACTTTATTGCAGAAAGTAAAGAAATAACTCAGCTCCTGTAAGGTCATGAATTTCCCATTGACAACTGAACCTAAGTCCCTTTGGTTCTTTGTGGGAATTAATTTAAATAGCAGGAAAATCGAAAGAAAGAGAAAGTATAGAGGAATCAAAACTAAAGCAGCAAAGTTTCCCTTCATATTCATACTAGTAAATATCCTAGAATGATTTATGCACATGGAACATGTTTCCAACAATCTCTACTATAAATCCAATGAAAAGTCACTGCATGATAAGAGGTATGTGTATAATATATAATGCAGTTGTCTTAAAGATGCAGTTTGAGTAATTGGCTGAAGGGAGTGTGAGACAGTGCAATGGTGTGGAAAGATGTCTGGCAGTGATCTACAGAAGTCCATTAATTACTGTATGAATGCTCCTCTCAAATGCATCTCCGCAGTGCTGCTGTGAGAAAGCGGGTGAGAGAGAAAGGGAGACGGGTCACACTGTTTCACCAGCCCATATCTGTGCCAAGCTCATAATGACTAAAATTCCTAATTACTCTTGCTTTCATGAGTAACTATAAGGCTATATGGATGAGTTATAGGCATGATGTTTAGCATAGCTAGTGTTGTCTCATATTACAGATTTTCTCAATTAACCAAAAAGCTAGTTAAAGCAAACTATCTCTCTGAAGTTATCAGCTCATTGTATCATAATACATCACATTCAAAACCCCTCTGGTATATATACATTACATTCAAGTTTATTTGCTTCATATATGGCCATGGAAACTATACATCTTTAAAACACAACTTGTTTAAAGACAAGATTTATTTTTTAAAGCACCTAAACAACCTAAGCGCATCTCCATTCAAATTTAACTGGAATATCCTATGTCTGGGACACTTTACAGATAAAAACATCACATCTTATTTGTAAGTGTTGAAATCACCAGCCAATCAGATATTGGTGTTCAGTGACAGCCCATTCTTTCGATCTATCAACATGCCTAGTGCTCTACTTCTATCGTTTATCGGAAATTTACAGGGTATTACGCTGAAACTTGCAATTACACCGATTATTGTCAAACAATTGAGAATGGATTTTGGTTAGGTGTAAAGGTACTGTAAAGGGCCCACTGTAAAGGAACCAACCTCACAAAAAACCCTTATGTTGACCTTGCTTACTTTTAAAACGTTTTAAAACGTAAAACATGATTAAAGGAACATGGAATGATTCTGGATTTGATAGCTTCAACAAATCTCCTAGTAAACATCAAGAAATCGACCCTGGGCACTTTATAATGTCAGTTGAACGTAATATGTGCATTATTTCACATACCTGATTCATTTGTAACAGAAATGTTAAATATGCTTATGTTGTCCTCACTTGTATAGGTATTGTAAGTCATTGTTTTATTCATTTGGCATAAATAAAAAATACATTTGTGCCTAATAATCCCAAACATAAAGCCCCTGAACATGGTGTGTTGTTATTAATAGAGTGGAAAAAAACGTGAGCAAACACCACTAAACCCCTTGGGCTGAATTGGAGCTCACCTCCTTACCTGACATTATTGTCTGATCTCAATATTACTGTTGGAACTGAATGAAGCAATATCTCACATTCAAGCTTCACATTGCAGTGAGAAGTGTAAATATTTAACATATCAAATACCAAAATAGAAAAAAAAATCTGGAATGAGATGTTTGTGATGCTCAGGTGGCCACAAACCTTTGGCCATATAGTGTATGTACAGTATACATTATAAAACATGTGCCTCATAATTTCCATTTCACTTTTGCAAAATTAAATCTCTAAAGCTTTTCATTGCAATTACATGGTTAAATGTCAGACTTTGTAACTGCATTGCTTTACATAAAATTAATTGAAAAAACATAACTGAAATAAATGCTACTACAGAAAGGTGTTTTATTCAATTTAATACACGGCAAAACAAGCTGTGCTTTTGGATTGGTTGGAATGATCATATACACACACAATTTTCATAAGGAGAAAGCTTTCAGTCTAAATAAATAAATGAGTAAACACATAACTTAATTGGAAAAGTAAGCTCAGTGTATACACATATCTGGACAACCATCTTCATGCCACTTATTGTTTTAAAAAAGTTTAGATGAAAATATGTTCTACTCTAATAGCAGGGAGAAATAAAACTTAAATTCCTGCTGTATTTCTTATAATAAATGCTTACAAACATCTACAACTAAAGCTCTTAATGTGGTGTGAGCTCTCTCGCTCTCTCTCTCTGAGCTCTCATAGGGACTGAAGCTCAGCTGACCAACAATAGATTTTTGTGCAGAAATCTAATTGAAGTGATTGATGAATTTCATGAAGGCGTTTGGTTCAGTACTTATGCTATAGTGTGAGAGGAAAAACATAACACATATGGAACGTATGGAACATGCAAGGCTATAACCCTGTATGGGAGATGACATCTTTCCCCAACATTCATAATAACTTTCTCCCTTGTGTTATCATTGGTACACCGTGGAACGTGAACATGTTGTGACATGTCAGGATACAGAATTTTGATGTGTGGCTAATGCAGTCTAACGCCTAAAATATTTCTGTAAGGTTAGAATTTTGGCTATGTTTTTTTTTTAAAGAAAAGTTAGGCTTACATTGTCATCTAGTGGATATGTGTGGAATTACACCACTTTAAACCTCAAAAGTGGCTTGGTGTTTCCAAGTTTTTATTTTTAATTAAAGTCAGCACTTGTTGGAGCACCTGATCTGGACTGGGATTGGCATCCACAATGATACAGGCAGGATTTTGGATTCTTTTGTAGGCAGTATCCACTCTAGAAATAAGCAGACAAAAGAAGTTATAGTTACAGTTATAGCATTTGGCAGACGCTCTTTTCCAAAGCGATCTCTTTTTGTACAACTGATCAATTGTGGGCTGAGGGCCTTGCTTAAGGGCCCACAGTGGTTGCTTGGTGGAGATGGGAATTGAACCCTGGTGTTTCTGGTATCAGTCCAACATCTTAACCACTAAGCCATTACTTCTCACTATATAGCCAAAAGTATTCATTCACCTGCCTTGACTCTCATATGAATTTAAGTGACATCTCCTTCCTAATCCAGGAGTTCAATATGCCCTGTCCTGATCATCTTTTGCAGCTATTACAGTTTCAACTCTTCTGGGAAGGTTTAGGAATGTATGGGGATTTTTGACCAAGCACATTTGTGTGATCACACGCTGAGGTTGGATAATAAATCTGGCTCTCAGTCTCTGCTCTAATTCACCCCAAAGGTGTTTCATTCGGTTGAGGTCAGGACTCTGTACAGGCCAGTTCAGTTCCTCCATACCAGACATCCATGTCTATATGGACCTTGCTTTGTGCACTGGTGCACAGTCATGTTTTTGTATTGCACTTGGTAATGTATGGCTTGGATGCAGCTGTTTGGCCATGGAAGCCCATACCATTGAGCTCTCTGTGCACTGGTATTGTGCTAATCTGAAGTTTATTAAGCTACATGAAGTTTGAAACTCTGAAGAAAGTTGCCGACCTCTTCGTACCTTGCACCTCAGCATCCACTGTCAGTTTACATGGCTTACTACTTCGTGGCTGAGTTGCTGTTGTTCCCAAACACTTCCACGTTTTTATAATACAGCTGACAGTAGACTGTGGGATGTTTAGGAGTGAGAAAGTTTCATGACTCAATTTGTTGCATCCGATCACAGTTCCCTGCTGGAATTCAATATCTATGTCTATAAATGGTGGCGATACTTGTGCTATGACTTTTTAGCCTACCTACATTTGAAGACGTTAACTTCATATTTCTGCAATGTAAAGACACACAAAAGACATCACATAAAATGTGATGTTTTTAGTGATCTATTTCAACATTTGAACAAGATTTAGTGTATATTTTGGGGGATCACTGAACTGTTGTTAGGTGTTGGTTGATGCCTAATATATTTTTATCTCATCCCATTTTAGAATTATTACATATTGGAATCATGCCTATTAAATGTGTTCAAAGTATGAGCCATATGTTGCCATTTTAATAAGTAAACCCATCCTCCGCACAAGGTTTATAAAGAACCACAGGTTGTGCTGAATGAAATTTGAACAGGATGGCGAGGAACAGAAGTGAATTGACCTACTTGCATCGAAACAGGTGATTGATCTCCAGCTGGTTTTCCTCCTCTGTCTTGGCGAGGCCCCTGTGTGACAGTCTGCGCAGCCTTTCCTCTGTGCTTACGCTGAGCAGCAGGACCAGACTGGGTTTCAGTAGGTCAGAGGGCCACTCATAGATCTCGGAGCCAACAGCTGGAAGGTTCTCCTCTCGACCACTCACTGCAGTGGCTATTGCATAAGCTGCAGTGCTATGCCAGTACCTGAGGAAGAAAATCAATTCTCTTTTTTATTATAAAATAGTTTTTTTTATGTAATCTCATCATATCTCATATATTACATTTTTCCATCTGGTTGTAGAACATGTGTGTCGCTTTTTCTGAAATAGCTTCTTCTGAAATTTAGTGTCAAATAGACAACTCAGATCAGTATTTGTATTCTCTCATTTCTTCACCGCAAATTTTTCTTTTGAAATTTTTATTGAAACTCAACTTTTATGTATGGTAATTTTATGCATGGTCAGGGCAGCACGGTGGCACAGTGGATAGCACGGTCACCGCACAACAAGAAGGTCCCGGGTTCGAAGGATCTCTCTGTGCGGAGTTTGCATGTTCTCCCAGCGCTTGGGTGGGTTTTCACCGGGTACACCGGTTTCCTCCCACAGTCCAAAAACATGTATATTAGGTTGATTGGTGATTCTAAATTGCCCGGAGGACTGGTAGTTTTAAAAAATAGTTTATTCGTACCAGAAATCCAAAACACAAACACTCAGAAGTTTAATCAGAATAAATCCAGCAATCTTGTGTAAACAATAATGCACACATCCAAGAACATACAAAATAACAAGAAACAAGAAACCAGATCTAGACTAAAATATGCGGACTAAATATGCGCCGCAAATTCACAAAAAAACCACAAGCACACAGAAACATGAGCAATGAACCCACACCCTACTGAAACCGGCAGCGGCATATAAAGCCTGCGCAATCAGCATAGTTCTGTTATGAATGTAGAATGTTAAAAAAAGTTATTTCAAAATAGTTACAGGTAGTACTGCAGCACACATTCACTCATTCATCTTCTTACAAGCTTATTCCCGAATTCTGGGGTCATGGGGGTCTGCTGCGCCTATCCCAGCCCACATAGGGCGAGTGGCAGGGATACACCCTGTACAGGTCGCTAGTTCATCTCAGGTCAATGGACAATTTAGAATCACCAATCGACCTAATCTGCATGTATTTTGACGGTGGGTGGAAACCGGAGTACTTGGAGGAAACAATCTGCATGTTTTTGGACGGTGGGAGGAAACCAGAGTTCCCCGGAGAAAACCCACACAAGTGCAGGGAGAACATGCAAACTCAGCACGGACAGATCCCAGCCCGGGATTCGAACCTGGGACCTTCTTGTTGTGAGGCGACCAACTCACAACAAGTTCAACTTAAATGTTGTTAAATAAGTGCAATTTACCTACAAGGAGCAATATTTTTGCTTTTTGTCACCACTATATGAGAAGTCTTTCCCAAGTCTCTCCCAAAATCTGGTAGTAGTAGTAGTTCATTCTACATGTTGAAATTCATTTCAGAACATGCCTCAGGTCTTACATATTCAGTTTAGTCATAATAGAAGTATTCAAGTACAGATACAGTTCTCCATTTATACAGAATGTCTATATGTATTTTGTACCTGTCTACAATCACAGAAGCATGTGATGACTCTTGGGCAATCTTTGCTGCAGTGATATAGTTCCCTAGAGCATAGAATGCCCTGCGGATGAGAGGTGGCTCTGCATCAAAGCATGGTCTGAGGTGAGCTAGACACTGGGGAGGAGATTTCAGTAAAACTGCACCCAGGGCTTTCTGCAGGCTGCAGGTCAGAGTAGTTTTACCTGTGGGCATTCATAGAAACCTGTCAAAATTCTGTCAAGTAGCTTAAAATAAGAAAATTCTTTAGTGTCATTCACTTACAAAACATCCCAAGTAAAATATGGCACAAGATACATACAACTAAAACTTTTACCAATAGTTGCACAAGTGCTAATACTATATAACTGGGGACATTGGTGGCACAATGGTTAATGTGCCAAGTTGTTGCTTGGTAAATCAGGAAGACCTGGGTTCAAGCCCCACCACTGCCAAAGAAGACCTGGTCTCAAGTCCTTGAGCCAGACCCTTAACCCATCCTGCTACAGAGGCACTGTACAATAGCTGACCCTGCGCTCTGACCCCAAACTTACTAAGACGGGATATGCAAAGAAAAACATTTATCTATATGCTGTACTCAGTATAATCATGTATGTGACAAAAATTTTATCCCTTTCCCCTAACTATAGTCATTTTAAGACTTATTTTAATGTAGTGACTTATTTCTCACCTGTTGCATCCAGTCCTTCTATAACAATTACTGGAAATCTTCTATCAGGGCTACTGATAGATGTCAAGTGTTGCTCATCCACCAGCTTCAACACTGCTTTGGATTCTGGTATGCAGTCACTACACTGAGGACACAGAAGTACAATCTGAGTTTTTTTACATCTCAAATTAACACAATTAAGTTAAGTCTCCCTGCGCTTGCATTAGGTCAATTAATGATTCTAAATTGTCCATAGGAGTGAATGTGTGTGTGAATGGTTGTCTGTCTGTGTGTTTCCCTGAGATGAATAAATTAATGAATGAATGAATGGATGGATGGATGAATGAATGAATGAATGAAGTTAAGTCTCTAAATAGCCTGGGTACTTAGGAAAGAGGTTAGGCGTGTATTTCCTATCAGCATTACAGCAATACTGACTGGAGACAGTAAAGATCAGGAGTTTAGTATGTTTGTGTTTGGTGTAGACACAATACAAAACTTATGCCCTTTGCACTGGTCTAATCTTTTTCATATTTGAATGATTCTGATATCCAAAGGTCAAACGGTTTGTGGATTCCTTACCAACATGACCAGATTAGTGTTTTCTTCTCAAATTTTGCAATATAGCTGGAAGCACACATTTATCTAGATGACCTTCATCTCTGTATCGGATTAATATAAATAGTCACATAATTATCTATAATAAATCCACAGTTGACTCAAATTTTACTGACTTATTTATTGCATTCTTTAGAACAGCTTATTTAAACATTTTATTTGCTAAAATGCTCCAAAAATGCCACAATTGAGTTAATAAGTTATACAGATAATATAATGATCTAATAATTATGATTATAATGTCATAATTGTGAGATAATAAGTCAGTAAAGTACTATTTGGTCCCCAAAAAATGTACTTAATTTAGGAGCGCACGATGGTCACAATCGCAGTTATTTTACATAATATTTGCTCGTGAAAATAATTATTTATTAAGAGGGATTTTTAAAGTGATAGGATAAATTGTGACTTAAGACATAAGGTTAAGTGAGTTTGGGACATATAGTTAGGACACATAGTTGGGACACATCAAGTAATGAGCTGTAAAGTAATGCTTTAATGAAATCAGCTGACTGTTACCTCCTGTAGCACTTTGTAAGCATCTTTCATTTGGTAGAACACGTCCGAGTTTCTAATGTTCAAGACTGATGGATGCTGCGATGGCGCAGGAGACGGAATGACGTAATAGCGCCTCTCGCGCGACGCAGCTTGGCCAGTCTCCGCTGTGCAGACATGTTCTCCGTTCTCCTCGCGCCTGTAACTGAATACACATACTGACTCTTTCTGCAAGAGCCGAGTTACAACTTGCTCCATTGAAGACGATTGAAAGTTTCCCCTTAAGAAAAATCCTCTAATGAGCGAGTTTTTGACGTCCGGAATGTAAGAAACCGCGTGTAAAAGCTCGCATTCGGACTGCAGCTCTTCAACCAGACCGCTTTGAAGTTGCGCGTGTAAGCGCGCGCTCTGAATTCGGTCATCGGCAAGCGCGTACACGGAGAACAACTTTTCGGTCTGGAAGATCGAGTGCAACTCTTCGTTTCCTGTAACCGGGGTTGAGCTCAACGTAAAATAAAAAGGCTCCGTCTTCTGACTTGTTTCCACCATAAAAACACGGGAGCAGAATTGCGTTAAACGGGACATTAATCTGGTCGCCATTCCGGAGAGCAGAAAGTTAACAGCGCTGTCCGGGCATCACTATCAGCAGAGAAACGAAACTAAACGGACAAAACGAAAGCGAGAGAGAGAGAGAGAGAGAGAGAGAGAGAGAGAGAGAGAGAGAGAGAGAGAGAGAGAGAGAGAGAGATACTTTAAACGTTGCACAACGAATATAAATAAATCCATGTCTAATCGTATATTTTCCTTGCATTTTCCATGAAAAATTATGTAGAGCGGTGCGGTGGTTGAGGTGTTTAGAACGGTGTCCTCACAATAAGAAGAGTTTGCTTGTTCTCCCCGCGCTTGCGTGAGTTTCCTCCGGGTACTCCGGTTTCCTCCCACAGTCCAAAAACATGCAGATGAGGTTGATTGGTGATTCTAAATTGTCCATAGGAGTGAATGTGTGTGTGAATAATGGTTTGTCTATGTGTTGCCCTGAGATGGACAGGCGACCCGTACCGCATGTACCCACGCCTCTCGCCCTACGTGCACTGGGATGGGCACCAACAGACCCCCGAGACCACGAATTAGAGAATAAGCGGATAAGAAGATGAATGAATGGATTGTTATGTATTTTGCTCTGGGTGTGTGTGTGCTCGCGCATGCGTTCGTGTGTGGGGGATGGGGCGGTATTTGTTGTTATTAAGTTTCGTTTAAGAAAAATTTGGCATGTTTTCGGTTTTCATTCTCCATCTCGTCATCCTCCCGTTTTCTTATATAAACATTAGTCAGCTGTCAGTTCCAGCGCGAAGGTGAGACAGCAGATCAACATTTTGCTTTCTAATCCAGCGGCTATGATGAAGATGCTCCTTCAGCTGTGCATCAGTGGTTTGTGTTCACTGTTTTTGGCAGTGTGGAGTCTGGTGATGAGGGTAAACAGGTCGCAGATGATTATTCAGCCGAAACTATCTCAACTCAGCAGCACTGCACCAGTTCATGTGACCAGTCCGAGCAGCGTCAACTACCATTTCACCCGTCAGTGCAACTATAAATGCGGATTCTGCTTTCACACCGCAAAGACCTCGTTTGTTTTGCCTATAGAAGAGGCGAAGAGAGGACTGCGACTACTGAAAGAAGCGGGTAGGTGATGGATGCATCAGTTTTAGGGATGTGTTGGGAAACGTTTGCTAAAGTTTTTAAATAAATGACCAATTGTTAAGACAAAACGTTCTTTAAATAACGTTCAAGAAACGTTTTCATAACCTTATTAATAGTTACTATTCAAGAAAATAGACTTAGAATGGAATTTTCACGATTTTCAAACACAAAACCAAAACAGATGTTTGAAAACGTTCTCAGAATATTCATTTGTTAACTAGGATGCTTTAGACATGGGTTGACTTATTCATATTTCCATCTAAAAGATATATAGATCATCATAAGGTTAATTAAAAGATCTGGCGTTGAGTCCTGCCACCACCAACTTATCACTTCTGGGCCTCTGAGCAAGTCCCTTAATCCCTAATTGCTCAACTGTATGAATAAGATACACTTCAGTCACTCTGGATAAGGCCATATGCCAAATGTATAATCATATATTTATAGTTTTATATTATTAGAGCGTTACATTAATTAACTAAAAACTCAGAAGCATGACAGACTGGCCATCTGGGCCACTGGCCCATGTGTGCTGATCGACCCTTTCATAAGCAAATATATTTTTTAAAATGTTTTTTTTTTCTACAACAATGGATAATCATTAAGTACATCACTCATTATCTGTAAAAATGTGAACTATGAAGACAAAGGTTCACAGTTTGTTGGAAAAGTTTCTACCTTCACTGATTTAAATCTTTTTCTACTTCCCATTTTTGATCCACATTTTTGATTGTTTTTATTAGGAATGAAGAAAATCAACTTCTCCGGTGGAGAACCTTTCTTGCAACAGAAGGGGACTTTTCTGGGAGAACTGGTGCAATACTGTAAACAAGAGCTTCAGCTGCAGAGCGTCAGTATTGTCAGCAATGGAAGCATGATCAAGGAAGCCTGGTTTCAGAAATATGGTAAGCTGTAGAAAATACTTTTAACACTAGATGGCAGCAGCACCTTTTTAATGAAGTCTAGATTCAGGTGGTTGATATGTAATGACTATTTATTAAATGTGCAATAATTGATATGTTATAATTAAATGTACAGATTTTGATATATTTTCATACTATTTGAAGAAAGATTACTGTAAAATTTATAAAACACAGAAAAGATTGAAACAGAATGCACATCGCTTGTGGCTTTTTCTAGGAGAGTTTGTGGACATTTTAGCAGTATCCTGCGACAGCTTTGATGAAGAAACCAACCAAACAATCGGACGCGCTCAGAGAGGAAAAAGCCACATTGAGAATTTGTACAAAATTCAAAATTGGTGCAAAAAGTACAGAGTGGCTTTCAAAATCAACTCCGTCATCAACACCTTCAACGTCCATGAAGATATGACTGAGCATATCACTGGCCTTAATCCTGTGCGCTGGAAGGTGCAGTAAGGCATATTGACATTATCGAAAAATTTACATCTATGGTGGGGTAAAATTAATATATCTGCACATATTCTGCAGTTAACTAATGTCTGTGTGTTCATGTGTCCTGTAGGTGTTTCAGTGCCTCCTGATTGAAGGTGAGAACACAGGTGAGAATAGCCTCAGAGAAGCTGAAAAATTTGTCATCACCGATCAGGAGTTCCAGGATTTCCTGGACCGCCACCAAAGTATTAAATGTCTGGTTCCAGAGTCAAATCAAAAGGTATGATAAATCAGTTTATAGCAAATTATTATATGCTTTTAATTTTACAAGTATAAAAATACAAGTTTTTGATTTATTTTTATTATTACATTATTGTATTCTGTGGCAACATAGAGGTTTAATGCATGTCCTGTATGTGCTTATGTGGGTTTACTCCTGGTACACCAGTTTCCTCTCACAGTTCAAAAACACATATGTTAGGTTGATTGGTGTTTCTAACAGTTGTTTTCCTGTATATGGCCCTCCAATGGACTTGTGTCAGTTGGCGAAGACTCCAGTAGGTCCCAGTGAATAATTGGTTATAGACAATGGATGAATAGAGGGAGGGAGAAAAGGATAAATGGATGGATGGATGGATGGATGGATGGATGGATGGATGGATGGATGGATGGATGGATGGATGGATGGATG
>JAOTRA010000002.1:4890312-4905350 GCA_026260255.1 Pseudolaguvia tuberculata | reverse complement strand
CCAGACCCGGGAATCGAACCCGGGACCTTCTTGTTGTGAGGCGAGCGTGCTAACCACTACACCACCGCGCCGCCCAAGCCAATTAGTCATCTATACCTGCTTATTCTCTCATCCCAGCTCTCTGAAAGGTGAAAAGAAAGGGGTGGACACCCTGGACAGGTCCAGTCCATTACAGGGCCACTCACCCACACCTAAACCAAGTACCCGGAGTAAACTCAAGCAAGCACAGGGATAACATGCAAACTCCACACAAAAAGGTTCCTGTACAGGCCTTCTTGCTATGACGAAACAGTGCAACCAATAAACTACCGTTCTGCCTAATCTGCCTCATGTTTCCTCCTACAGTTCAAACATGTAAATTGGTGATCCTAAAATTATTCATAGAAGTGATTGTGAATGTGAGTGTGACTGGTTGTTGGACAATGTGTGGCCCTGAGATGGACTGGCGACCCGTCCAGGTGTACCCTCGCCTCTCACCCTATGTGCGCTGGGATAGGCTCCAGTGACCCCGAATTAGGGAATACGCGGGTAAGAAGATAAATTAATGAATAATATCGAATAACCTCAACTAACCATTTTGTCCTCTCCTCAGTCCATTCTATCAGTTGTAAAACTTCAAATAGCCACAGAGGGCAGTGTTTTCAGTGATTGTGACGAAGTACTATATCCTACCGGTTTCCTGTTACGTCCTGCGTTCAACATTAGGATTGGCTCGAATTTTTGGGTCGATCCAATCACGTTCCTGCTAGTTGAATTGACTCGCCAAACCGTCTCAACGTAGTAAGTGAAATACAGGTGGGAGGAAAAATTCAAGGGAAACGAAAAGGGAACCAATATCCTGAGAAACATTTCTGATCCGGAAGCACACCTCTGAGAAACGATTAAGTTGAATCCAATTCAAGTTAATCGTGGAATATTTGATTTTGAAAGAAGGAAAAGAGACGTGTAGCCCGTGAATGTTATCATGGGTGCGGCTTAAAACCTCTGCTGGAGTGTAAAATCATAATAGCACTGGTTTTGAGAGCCTTTTTTCCTGATGGTGAGATGCGATTCCGCTAGCATGAAGTTTCTGATCGTTTTGAGCTTCATATCGGTACCGTTTTGGGTAAAATGTGCCTCGAATTCTAGATCAGTGGAGAATGAGCTCGGCGAGGATGTGTTGGGTAAGTAGTTTCTAGCTCCAGTTGAGATTTTTCTAAACAAAGCTGTGTGCTGGTCTGTCACAAACCCCTAACCGAACTTCATAGATCATTCATTCATTCGTCTTCTTACCCGCTTATTCCCGAATCCGGGGTCACTGTGCCTATCCCAGCTCACATAGGGCGACAGGCGGGGGTACAACACATAGACAAACAATCATTCACTCCTATGGACAATTTACAATCACCAATCCACCTAATCTGCATGTTTTTTGGACTGTGGGAGGAAACCGGAGCACCCGGAGGAAACTCACGCAAGCGGTGGGACAGAAAGATCCAACATGCACAGAAAGACCCCGGCCCGGGATTCGAACCCCGGACCTTCTTGTTGTGAGGCGACTGTGCTATCCACTACGCCGCCTTACTTCATAGATCATTACATGGATATTGGTCTAATCTCATTGCTCTAATATCTCTATTATATATCTAACTTTTCTTAATCTTAATGTTTTACTGCTTTAACTAATTGCGCAATAAGAAAAAGAATAAATAGAACTCTGGTATGTAAACAAAGCCTATATTTACACTCGGATGATCTTGAAAGGCATATTAAATATTCATTCAGGTGTTATTTTCATATATATTTCGCATTGAATAGCTAAAACATTTCGAAAATCTAATAATAATAATCATGACTTTCAAAATGATACTTATGCTTAAAGGAAGAATGTTGAGATATTTGTTGTTTAAACGTTTTTCCTACATTATTGTTACAGAATTTCAGTACCATCAATGTGCTCGTTGACATGGGTTTTTAATTTTCATTCAGTCACGTGACCTTAATAAAATTAGCCAGCTACTTGCTTGGCGGTCGTAAATGTAACCAATCAACGGCAGTGTTGTTAAAAAAAAAAAAAAAAAAAAATGGCGGAAAATTGTAACCTTATGCAAAAATCTAAATAGTGTATTTCTCGAAACTGTAGTAATACGTAGGTAAATGCATAATAAAAAGATACCTCATATTTGTAAATAGAAAACCATTTTAACTGTAATGCATTGACTAAATATAAAAAGGTTTAAAATAAAAGGCTTTTTAGTCGCAAAAACTTTGAACAAACAATAAATAGTTATGTAACGCACCAGAAAGGATTTATTAAAACAAAAAAACACTAGAAAACATTTTTTTTTAATCAAAATGCCAAAGCAATAAACAGAGAGAGAGAGAGAGAGAGAGAGAGAGAGAGAGTACTTGGGTCGAAAGGCAGGGACAGATCTCCAGTCCATCGCATCCACACACCTAATGTACTTGTTTTTGGACAATGGGAAGAAACCATAGTACCCAGAGAAAACCTATGCAAGCATATCAATTGTTCCTTGTTGTTTTGGTTTCTAAAAATATATAGTCTGCTTAGTATGGTACCAGTACTATCTGGTGTAAATATATTTTTGTTCTGTGCTGTGTATGGTAGTAAGAGGCTTTTAACTGGCTCCAGGTGACCCAGGTTGCCAACTCCTCTCCCAGTCAATAAAGGCTATAAATTGGGAAACAAAATAAAAATAGCTAGAAACAAAATTGAAGATGACTGCGTGGTGGCGTAATGGTTAGAACGTGGTTTTTCCTGCCTTTGCTTGGGATTTCTCTGGGTACTATGGTTTCCTCATACAGTCTGAAAACATTTACATTACATTTTGTGTGTGTGTGTGTGTGTGTGTGTGTGTGTGTGTGTGTGTGTGTGTGTGTGTGTGCGCGCGCGCGCGTGCGCTGTTGTGTGGTCCTGTGATGGGCTGGCAACCTATCCAAGGTTATACCCCTGCCCTTTACCTTATGTGCACTGGAATAAGCTGGAGGAGATCCCTCTGACTTCGAATTTGGGAATAAGCAGGTTAGAAAATGAATGAATGATGATTTGAAAAAACTTTTGTTTACGTTGCTCACCCTAATACTTAATAACTATAGCAGATGTGCCTAAAACAGAAACTTTAGTGAACTACTAAATTAAATGTAGTTCGATAGATTTGGTCATTTATGTTTTGAGAAGTCTCTAATTACTGATATATTTGGTATTTAAGTAGCTGTTGTTAGATGTTTAGGTCTCAACATCGTTCATCTGTAATAAATTTAGGTTATGTCTGGTTTCTCTCGAGCTTTCTTCATCTCAGGAAGATTTTCTTTCTCACCTTTGCCACCAGTTTGTTCATTAGAGACAAACTGACAATTATAAAGGACAATCTTTCATTCTTACTGCATTATCTGCTTTGAGACTATGCGCACTATGTTCAAATCTGCTATACAATTATATGACTGTATATGGATATGGTGTATTCTTTTTTTTCACTCTCTCTGATACAGACAACCTCAGCTCGATGTTGGCAGACTTCGAAGTGCTTCCTGCATCTTGTTTTCAGCATCACTCGGTCAGGAAGAGAGACGCCCAATCGCCGTCACATGTCGAACGTCTGATCAGCTTCACAGCACTGCAGAGGTAATTCCCTGCCACTACTACTAATTGTAAACGAATGAATCACCATTTTATCATTTACTGGTTTCACTGTTATTCACATTTTTTTTATCATAACGCTCTAAATATTATTAATTTTCCTCATATCATTGTAAAATGTTATTAATTATCCAGCCAAACTAGAATGATGAAAAAAATCTAAGTGAATAAAATTAGTCATATGATTGCGGCATAGTGGTTAGCACGGTTGCCTCACAACAAGAAAGTCCCGGGTTCGATTCCCAGGCCGGGGATCTTTTTGTGCTGAGTTTTTGTGGGTTTCCTCTTGGTACTCCGGTTTCCAAAAACATGTAGGTTTAGGTTAATTGGTGATTCTAAATTGTCCATTGGAGTGAATGTGTGTGTGAATGGTTGTTTGTCTATGTGTGGCTCTGCGATGGACTGGTGACCTGTCGACGGTGTACCCTTGCCTCTCGCCCTATGTGCGCTGGGATAGGCACCAGCAGACCCTCATGACCCCTAACTAGAGAATAAGCAGGTGAGAGAATGATTGAATTAATCTTTTGTGTGGGTGCAAGTGTTACTGTCTGCTCTGAAATGCTGCAAGCGATTTCTCTGGTGATTTTAAAGATAAATCGCTCTGGATAAAGATGTATGTATATGTAAGATTTGAATGCCAGAAATGTAAAGGTAACATGTAAAACTGCATATAACATTTTACAAGTGATAGGCAAATGTTGTCTGAGTTTTTCTGTTCTTTTTTTGTTCTTTTATTTCTTTCTAAAGGCATTTCAAGTTGTACCTGACTACCAACAATGATCTTTTCACTGACAATTTTAAAGCAGTGTTTATCGATGAGAAAGGGACGGAGGAGAATTACAACATAGAATTGCAACATTATTTCAGAGGACATGTAGTAGGTGAGCTTTTTAGGTGAAAATAGTCATGTATTTCTATTTTGCTGGACTGGATTTGATTACAGCATGCATTTTCTATGATATCGTTTCAATATGCTTATGCAATGTTAAAACATTTATTTCCGTCCAGCGTGGCATTAATTTTTTGCTAAGATTTTCTATTGATGTCGGACTGCTGCCATCTAAAAATCTTCTCTACCACTTCCCAATGATACTTGATAGGGTTGGGATCTGAACTTTCTTGTGGCCAATCTATGTATGAAATCATATCTTATACTTCCTGTATCTCTTTTTTTTATTTTTAATTTGAGCTTCATGAATCATGGCATTCTCATCTTAGAATATGTCTGTGCCATCAGGCAGAAAACATTATTGTCTGAATCTGGTCATTCAGTATGTTCAGGTATTTAGCTGATCTTATTCTTTGACAATCACTGCCATTCAAGCTTCTTCCATTTCATACTGAAGATGATTGTTTCTCAATATCCTTCCAGTTATTTAAGAAATTAGATTTCATTGCATCACATGTTGCCAACGGAAACATGCCTGCAGTAATTATTCAATGGAATTTTTATTTATTTATTTTTTACATTTAAGTTAAATTCCGATGATGCCTTTTTTTGGACAGGAGATATCTGCATGATGTCTGTATGAAGTAAATATATCAATTTCAATAAATCATAAATTGAAAATCAAGAATAAAATAATGGCATGAGGAGAACAAAAGTTGAAATCAGTAGTGTAAGAATACTTAAGAAACATGTCCTCTCCTGTAAGGTGAGGAGCATTCACGGGTGCAGGCCCACATGGACGGGGACGAATTTTCAGCGCATATCCTTACCGATGAAGCCGAATACAATGTAGAGGTAATTATGAAACACAACACAAACCTTTGGAACAATTTGGTTTATTTGCTTTTTTCTTTGAAAACTACTTGAACATAAACATAAGACAAAACAAAAAACGTACAGTGCTATGAGTGGTGTGTATGTTTCATTGTAAGATCGTTCATCATCTTTGTGTGTTTGGGCATTCTCTTTCTTTACTCTCTGTCCACTGCTGTTAGCCTTTATGGAGGTTCACAGAGAAGGCAGAAGACAGTCGCCTGCTGGTCTACCGCTCAGAAGACATCAAAAATATCAGCCGACTGGCTTCATCCAAAGTATGTGGCTACATCAGCGCTAAATTTCCTGAGTTGCTTCCTGAACAGGCCAGAAGAGCAGCAGAGGCACATAATGGTGCAGGTTAGTGTAAAGAATAAAAGAACTAATTAGCACTTTCTCAAATTTCTAAAACCAGAATCTTTTAAATTTGTTCATAGAGAGTCTCATTCGCTTAAATGAAAGTGTGCACATATATTACAGTATGAGGTGACTAACCTTAAAGACTAAACATGGTCTTGATTATCACATTGTGCATAAGAAAACTTCTGAAATGTTGTGCTTGCATTGCCCACACACACACGTGCGTGTGTGTGGACAATCTGCACTGTCCAGTAAACAATTACACAAATAATTACATAAATAATAGTTTGGAGCAGTGCTTAACCTATCCAGTGTGTGAGCTCTGCAATAAAGCACAGATTAATCCTGATCCTGTTTTCTGATAAATTTCTTTAGAAGCAAGCCAGAGAGTGCGTAGACAAACACACAATCCTAAGAAGAACACCTGTACTCTGTTACTGGTGGCAGACTATCGCTTCTACAAGCACATGGGGCGTGAAGAAGAGAGCACTACACTCAACTATCTGGTGAAGTATAACAGAGAAATATATTGTATATTACAGCCACTACACAAAACTATAAGGCTTGTCTGAAAAATACTACTTAATTAATTCCAAAGTTTGGCATGTATTTACTTTCTAACCATTATTAGGTTTCCTAATAACAAACAGTTTACAAACTCTGAGTGTAGTAATTAGAAATTGAAAGGATGATTTGCAAAACCACCAGCACGGGTTGCTTTTTTTCTTATTGGGGATGTACTACAGCTATATCTTACATTGCCAAAAACCTTAAAGCATATTTATTTGTGGGTTTTTCTTTTTTCCAGATTGAGTTGATTGACCGAGTGGATGATATTTACAGGAACACATCATGGGATGATGAGTTTAAAGGCTATGGTGTACAAATTCACCAGGTCAGTACCATGCATTTTATAGAGTTATAGATAAACTGGTAGCATTTTCACTCATTAGATTTTACAGGCTTGGTTGATTCAAATTTGTTACATACAAAAAAAAATGTCTATTTGGTTCATAGAAAATCTAGTATGACTTTGGTTTTATTACCCACCTTTTCCTTATTCCTTAACTAACTTCTCATTATTCATTCATCATGAATAGTGAAATGCGGTTCTCCACTGAGTCACTCCATGACATTCACTCGATTAGACACAATGTTCTCTTCAGGATGAGATCATGTGGTCACCTATGTGGTTAGGTTCTTCATTGTGTGTAATGAATGTTCATGATGCATAGCGTCTATCGGCCGTGTCCGTGATGTTCAGCTGGTGTCTGTGGTACCCTGAAATGACTCCTGCTTACGTCTTCATCCTGTTTCATACAACAGATCATCATAAACAAACATCCAACAAAAGTGGCTCCAGGACAACTTCACTATAATATGGAAGGCAGTCCAAGACCAAAGGACAACCAAGTGTGGGATGTCAAGAAGCTGCTAGAAGTGAGTGCTCATAAATTGCAATTGTCAGATTCTTGTCTATTTGTGGTTTATATGGCTGGTATATTTAATGCATTAATGTGGTTACACTATATGGTATCTGTATCGATCTACACAACATAACCAAACATTAGCGGATACCTCATCACATCGATCCATGTGGTTTCTTTCCAAACTTTGAAGACTCTGTTCCATCATGACAATGTCCATATAACCATTGTGTTCTATTAGGATATATTGTGTTATGATGGGGCACAAAGCCATGACCTTAACATTACGAAACTGTTAGGATTAGTGCAGTCGGTAGTGCAGGACCACCGACTGCACTTATTGCCACTTTAGTGGAAAGCCTCACCAGAAGAGTGGACCTTAATCTAATTTCGAATAAGATTTAAAATTACATATGATTGTGATGGTCCACAAAAGTTTGGCAATATGTCTGTCAGTCTATACATTTTTGTTCTCAATTTATGTCAAGATGAAGAACAACTCATTTTGGCCTATGACAAAATTATGTGGTAGTGATTGAAGAGGTGGGTTAGTTTCTGTGCTGTACTGTTCCTAGCCACTGTATTTTGCCCTACACCAGAAGTGAAGATTACTGAAGATTTTCAATATGCTGCTGTATTAATATATCACTGTAGCGCTGTTTTATTTTATTCTATTTCTTTTTAGCAATTCAGTTTGGACATAGCAGATAACGCCTCATCCGTTTGTCTGGCTCACCTCTTTACCTATCAGGACTTTGATGAAGGAACTCTTGGACTTGCATATGTAGCCTCTTCCAGAGATCTGGCACTGGGAGGACTTTGCTCAAAACGTATGTCTGTTTCAAATTCACAAGTTAGAATTCTTGAAAACAGTCAGAGGTCAACAGACTAAAGAAGTTTTTTTTTTTTTTTTTTTTTTTTACAGCTTACTTTCCTTCTCCATCAGTCAAAAAAGCAAGCTACCTGAACACTGGCTTAACCAGCACTAAAAACTATGGCAAGACTATTCTTACCAAGGTTGGTGTGTACATGTATTATATAAGACCTGAAACTTGACTAGGCATGTTTGAGTTGCTGATTGGTTTTTAATGGTATGCTTATGGTACAGGAAGCAGACTTGGTAACCACTCATGAGCTCGGACACAACTTTGGAGCAGAGCATGACCCAGACAACATTGCCTACTGTGCTCCAAGTGATGAGCAAGGAGGCAAGTTTGTAATGTACCCCATCGCTGTGAGTGGAGACCATCCAAACAACAAGGTATCAGTCTACCCCATTACTTGTCTCATGTAATCATACTAAAGATGCTTCTTGTTTGAAGGCTGCTACTGACATTTTGATGACACTAAAAGATAAGAATGTAGCATTCTTTTATTTTGATTATTTTTATGTTTTGTTTATAATTTGTACACTGCGTCTTTGCCTGTTGGTTTATTTCAGCGGTTCTCCAACTGCAGTAAAGCCTCTGTAAGCAGAACTCTGAAGGTCAAGGCGCCACAATGCTTCAAGGTACGAACCAGCAATTTGTGTGGCAACTCCCGGGTGGAGGAAGGAGAAGAGTGTGACCCTGGGCTTCTCCATCTAAAGGATGATCGTTGCTGTACAGCCACCTGTAAACTGAAAAAGGGCATACAGTGCAGGTATGCTGTGAGGCAAAACAGGTTCATATAGAAAATTTTTAAACAGACAAAATGGTTTATTATACATGATTAAATATGTAAAAACATTAGAAAAAAGTTACATTAAATGGAAAAGACTGTAATTATAATAATTAAGATACATGATGTGAAGGTTTGTTGTAAAGCTTGGCAGTAATACAGTAATGCTAAAAAGATACTTTTTTAAAGATATTTTTGCCTTTATTGATGGTAGGAAGAGGGGTGGGGCAGAAAAGTCAAACCTCGCCATGAAAACAACGTATGCTATAAAAGCACATTATGATGCACAAACTATTGATTTTTGTTTTTACTGTCATGTTGCCCGTGGCCATATCCGACCTGTTCATACGTCAGTATGTATATACATTATATGATTACTACTGTCCAACATTTTTTAAATAATATCTTTTTCAATTGTGCTTGTCACAGTGACCGGAACAGTCCATGCTGCTTTAACTGCATGTTTCAAGAAGCTAATAAGATCTGTCAGGAGTCCATCAATGCTACATGTAAAGCAAGCTCATCATGTACAGGTAAATTAACAGCATTATTATTCATAATGTAAAACCTAATGTTTCCTCTAGAATATTTTATGTAAACACTTGTAGCTGGAGAGAGTGAACACTACTCAGGCTTGTTAACCTAACAAGGATATTCTGTTGTTGTGGTTGATAAGGACTTCCTGGTAGCCAGTCAGATCAGTTACTTGAATAACAAACAAAAATCAGCAACATTAACTTGCAAAAACAAGACATAACAATACAGTTCCAGTGGCACTGGAGTACGTGTGTGTGAAATGAGAGGGAAGGCAGTGGAGTGGTGATGTTGCAGGGAGAAGTGGTAGTGAAGGTGGAAGAGTTTAAGTTCCTGCGTCAACAGTTCAAAGTAATGGAGAGTGCGTTAGAGAAGTGAAGAAAAGAGTTCAGGCAGGGTGGAATTGGTGGAGAAAAGGGGAAGGAGTGATTTGTGATTGAGTTTTGGCAAGAATAAAAGGGAATGTTTATAGGACTGTAGTGAGACCAACAATGTTGTACGGTTTAGAGACAGTGGCGTTGTCAAAAAGACAGGAGGCGGAGCCGGAGGTGGCAGTGTGGAAGATGCTGAGATTTTCATTAAGGGGGACAAGGATGGACAGGATTAGAAATTAGTTTATTAGAGGGACGGCGCACGTAGGATGTTTTGGAGACAAGGTGAGGGAGGCTAGTTTGAGATGGTTTGTACATGTGCAGAGGAGGGACATTGGTAGAAGAATGCTGAGGATGGAGGTGCCTGGCAGGAGGAAAAGAGGCTGACCAAAGAGGAGGTTTATGGATGTGGTGAAGGAAGATATGCAGGTAGTTGGGGTGAAAGAGGCAGATGTAGAAAACATGGTAGTGTGGAGAAGAGCGATCTGCTGCGGCGACCTCTAACGGGAGCAGCTGAAAGGAGAAGAACAATACAGTTCCAGTGGCAGCTCATTTCCTGTAAAGTAAACAAGAAAATCCTAAATCACGCTTCTATTTTCCCGTGCTTGCGTGGGTATAGTTCTCTTACCTCCTAAAAACATTTAGGTTGATTTGGTGGTTCTGAATTGCCCAAAAAAGTGAGTGTGTGTGACCCTGTGATGCACTGCAAAATAGGGAATAAGTGGGTAATAAAGATGAGTGAATCGGTGGATAAATGACTGCTTGGCCAACAGCGCTAATTTCAGTGGGGTTTTTTTGTCTCCAGGCAAAAGTAGTGAATGTCCAGCACCTGGAAATCTGCCTGATTCTACAGAGTGTGTGGATAGAGGGCGGTGCAGAGGAGGCGACTGTATACCTTTTTGTGAGGCAACACAGAAGCTTCGTTCCTGTGCATGCAATGGTAAATATCTCATTTGGGGCTTTATCTCACACACTAACAGTGGGATTCTTAGCCTTTATTTACTTTTATACACTTTAGTTAAATGATATATTAAAATATACAGCATGTATAGAATGTTAAATCATCTACAAATGCACCTATATAATCAAAATGGTAAATGCTAACAAATATTTCTTAGCTAAGGAGACCTGCCGTCCAGCGCAGAAACTATAAACGTCTCTGCCATGTTAAATATGTTAAATTGTTACATTTTTAACAGTGTAGGACATGCAGGTAGTTGGGGTGAAAGAGGCAGATGTAGAGGACAGGGTAGTGAAATGAGAAGACCTTTTTATCACTGTATTTGTATGTATATAAGATTTATAGTGTCCATAGTATTAAATCTGTGCCATAGACCGATGTTGTATTGAATTGGGAAGTGGTAGCCTAGCAGTTAAGGTGTTGGACTAATACCAGAAAGACTGGGGTTCTATTCCCACCTCTACCAAGCAACCACTGTGGGCCCTTAAGCAAGACCCTTAACCCACAGTTGCTTTGTTGTGGGGGAAAAAAAAGGAGAGACCAAATGTAAGTCGCTTTGGATAAGAGCTTATACCAAATGCCTAACTGTAACTCAGGGCTAGTAGACTAGTGATGAATTGGTGTCTGTACAGAACCAATTTTAGTTTTAATAAAGAGTGAGTCTTGATCACCTTTTTATATTTTTGGACATTATTAACGTTATTAGGTTGTTCGTTAAAAGTTTTGTCAAGCAAAAATTCAGTCTTCATACAATGTCACTGTATTATTAAATTACTAAGCTTTTTTTCTTTTTTTAACAGATACAGACAGCTCATGTAAAGTGTGCTGCAAGAACTCAAACGGTCTTTGCACTCCTTTTAAATTTCCGAATGGAGATTATCTGTACCTGCGCAAGGGGAAGCCCTGCACCGTAGGCTTCTGCGATGGTCATGTGAGTACCTATTTTTTTTTCCTTCCTCACATTATTGTTTCATATTTTGCGTGTTATACTGAGCCTTTGTCTCTTGTAGGGCAAATGCATGAAGCAGGTCCAGGATGTTGTCGAGAGGTTGTGGGACTTTATTGACAAGCTAAACATCAACACGTTTGGTAAGTTGGCACCATTGGATACAATCAAAAAAGTGTTAGTAGAATGTTAAGTAATTCTATAATGTTCAAATCAAGACTGCCTGTTTTCACTCCTGTAGGAAGATGAACTAATCTAGAATACATGGTTTCATCAGTATACAAAAGAAATGCTTAGCCAATGCTAGAGCAATAAATAAGAAGCAGAGCATGGACAATGCATTACAATACAAAAAAGACATTTATAGTGCCAAATAAATAAACTTGACTTTGACACTGTCATGTATCTGGGATCATCACATCAATCTAAAGTTGGATGCTGCCTGTCTGCCAGCAAACCAATTAGAAGTCCTGCCAAAAGAAAGCCTTATTTCTCTCCAAGCATAAGCAATGTTAACATAAGCTGCCAAAACCGGTACAGGAAGCAGGCAGTAGGGTCATATGAAACTAATCTAGAGACTTGGAAACAATTGAGATGGGTTTGTTCCACAAAAGAAAAAAGAATCTTGTGACATAGTTTAACTTGTATCCTTAGAAGGTTGAGTCCGAAACAGAGACTCATCCCAGTTATAGAGGGAAGGAGGCAGTTACAGGCTTTGATTGAGACCCTAAAGGCGGCACCTTTATGTTTAAATCACATTCTTAAAGCCTGTCTGTTTAGGATTACTGGTAGGATACAGTATCCAATCATTCCTTAGCTAGATGTTGTAGTATGATGTATGTAGTATGAATGAATTCATTAATTAAAATTTTTTTTCAGGTTCAGTTTATCTTAGGTTGACTATACATTTGCCACATACCTTTACCCATGCTAAATATAATAAAAAAAATTTGCAGGGAAGTTCCTGGCTGATAATATAGTAGGCTCTGTGGTGGTTTTTTCTCTTCTCTTCTGGATCCCTCTAAGTATTCTGGTACACTGTGTGGTAAGTGTGTCTTCTGTTTCTTTTTTAATTAAGGAATAGATGACAAAAGGCTAACAAGATTGGCCAGTTAAATTTTTTTTGTTTGAAATGTGCTATTGGAACATCGCGTTTTCTGTTCTAGTCCTTTTGTTCATACAACCTTATTGAGGAAAAGAAATTCTCCTTGGATCTCCTCCCCCAACCACAGCTATGTTGCCTGATCAGGAGTTATGTTGCTAAAGTGAAAGTAACGAGAAAATTGTAATGTTAAACAATTTTACACAATAAAGTTGTGAGAGCAGTTTGGGGAGCCACCACTGCCGCATATTAACCATAAATTGTGTCTCCAGTAAGAATTTTCAATATTTTATATAATTTATAGTGTTCCCTCGCCACTTGGCGCTTCATGTTTTGCGGCTTCAGTGCTTGGCGGGTCAGCAGCAGCCACATTGTGGAAAGTTGTTTCATGTTGATTCGCGAGAGAGAGATAGAAGGATCCCTGCATGTCATCCAAAGAGATGAGTTGACTCGGAGTACTGTACATACCACGGGCTTTCATAAAGGCGCCTGATTTATTTCTGGTGTGACATCGACCAATAAGATTACGAGTGGATTACATATTTAAAACATTCTTGTACAGTAACCTGCATACACAAAAATTCCTAGAGGCAAATACTACTTTGCGGTTTTTCAGCATTCGCGGAAGGTTCTGATCCCCATTAACCACGAAAAACGAGGGATCACTGTATCTATTTAATGTCGGCAAACATTTTAGTCCATACACTGTACTTTGCTTATAATAAAATAATTATAAAGTGTCAAATTTTTATCCATCTGTCTTGTTTGCAGGACAAGAAGTTGGACAGACAGTACGAGGAGAATTCAAAGTCTCTGATATACCCCAGTGTAAGTATCTTTACTTCTCCCAGTCACCATTTTTGCACAGCTTAATTTTCATATCTATAATAAGCAGGTAAAAAAGACAGCCAGCATAAAACTGTGTATGTGTGTGAGAGTGTGTTTATAAGCTGCGGTTAGCATGGCCTTTTCAGAGAGCCTAAAGACATGTTAATGAGTGTATGAGTAAGTGAGGCTGAAGATGTGATCTGTGGCTCCAATGTTTGCTCTGAGCCTCCCGGAACTGCAGCAGATGATGGGGGAGGTGTGTAGTAAAGCCTGAGGTGAGTGTGTCACATGGTCCTTGTCCGTGTAGTGTAGTGTGTCGAGTTATGCATCCATTAGCTAGTTCTCTAAAGTGTGTCGAATGCTGAGCACGGTTGAAATGTATAGTGTTGTGCAGTCGGTGTTGATGTAAATGTTTCCTGAAGTATGGAAGTGTTATGAGTGCATGATAAACGGAACAACCCCCAGGAACACTCGGTGCCCTTGAAAGCTGAGATGCGGATAATTGCCTGAGTGGCTCATGGGTGTGTAAAAGGTTATGTCAGTTTAGCTAAAGGGATCTGGCATGTTTGTCCATGTTTAAGACATTTCCAGGTATTAAAGGATTTAAGAAAAAGAATGATTTCATTCTCTATTGATGTTGTATTTTTGCCCACTGCCGAAAAAAAATCTGTCTATAATTAATTCAAATTTAAAGTGTTTGTCATGTGTAATGTTAGGTTTAACAGTGTGAGACAGATTGTCAACAAAAACATCCATACAAACACAATTCCAAAAAGTTATATATGAATTTGCATTTTAGTAGAATAAGTATTGATACCTTATATTCATTTCCTTTATTTCTGCTGCTTCTTCCTTTGTTTCCTTGGCTGTGTGTTTTGGATCATTGTCATGTTGGAATATTTATCCACACACCATTATCAACACCCACAATGAGGGAAGGTTTTTACCTAAGATTTAATGGTACTTGACCCTGTACATCATCCCTTTTGATGTGAAGTTATTCTGTCCCCACTACCAAAGCATAATGTTTCCACCTCCGTGTACAAATTGTTTTTTTTATTGACTGTGATCCCAGCTACCTTGAGATCAACGACAAGATCCTCCTGTGTATTGCTGAACTGATTTCTAATTATTCAGTCTCCCACAGTCTGGGGATCCTTACTAAGTCTCATTTTATGGAGTTTTAGCAAATCACGAGTTATTTTGTTATTAACAGTTATCTTTTAACCAAGCTGTAATGGCGAAGGCCTTGTAGCGCATTCCAGCCCTGTTTAGGTCTACAATCTTGTTCTTAACATTTCTGACCTCTTTGTTCTTGTCCAGAGTAGGGTCTTGGTGGAGAGTTCAGAATCTGATTGATTTGATTGGTTGGTTGAAGGTCCCGGGTTCGATTCCCGGGTCTGGGGTCTTTCTGTGTGGAGTTTGCATGTTCTCCCCGTGCTTGCGTGGGT
>JAOTRA010000002.1:4843760-4855527 GCA_026260255.1 Pseudolaguvia tuberculata | reverse complement strand
AGGCTGACAAGCAATAATCAAAACTGTACCAAAGAAACAAATTGCTTTTTGGGGCAACTCATCATATTAAAGATCTGATTCATTCATTCATTCATTCATTCATTCATTATTTCATTCCATTCATACAACAAAAAACATCTATCCAGATATGGGAGCTTTTTATGTGAGGGATAGCCTATTGGTTAAGTTGTTGGACTAATACCAGAAAGACTGGGGTTTGAATGCCACCTCCACCAAGCAGCCACTGTGGATCCTTGAGCAAGGCCCTTAACCCACAATTGCTCAGTTGTTAATTAAAAAAAAGAGACCAAATGTAAGTCACTCTAGATAAGAGCGTCTGCCAAATGCCAAACCGTAACTAAATTTCTGTGAATTTATAGATAAATATGTTTAGATTTGCTACACAGTACCTTATGTTTCTCATTCATGTGTAATGATCAGTACACGGACTGACTGCAGCTTCATGTTGTTTCAGCAAGCTGTGCTGGTGAAAATGGGCACCTGCGCTCTTTGCCTGCTGGTCTACCTTTTCTTCTATCGTATATGTCCTGTGGAGCGTGTAATTGAAGACCCATATATCACTTCCCAGCCCTTCTACCTGCGCATCTTCTACCTCTATCTGTCCATGCTCAGCCTGCGACCCAAGTACTATTTCGTATGGACACTTGGTGAGTAAAGCAGCCATTGCTTATAGTGGTAGCTTAGTTTGTAAGGTTTTGGACTGCTAATCCGGAAGATCCGGAAGGGTTTGAGTCGTAGACGCTCACAGCTACTCTATATATGCCAAAGGGCGGCACATAGTAGTCGCCTCAAAACAAGAAGCTCCCAGGTTCGATTCCCAGGCAAAGGGTCTTTCTGTGCGGAGTTTGCATGTTCTCCCCGCGCTTGCATGGGTTTTGTCTGGGTACTCCGGTTTTCTCCTACAGTCCAAAAACATGTAAATTAAGGTGATTGTAAATTGTCCATAGGAGTGAGTGTGCGTTGTTGTTTGTCTGTGTGTGACCCTGTGATTGACTGGCGACCTGTCTAGGTTGTACCTCTGCCTCTTGCCCTATGTGTGCTGGGATAGGCACCAGCAGATCCCCATTACCCCAGTTTAGGGAAGAAGCGGGTAGAAGATGAATGAATGAATGAATGCCAAACACTGTAAATGTATTTGTTAGGTAGATGTAATGATGCTTCCCCCTTGTGTCTAATAATAGGAACTTTTAATAAAAGACTGGATATACACTACACACTCTTATTTTCTAAACAGACTGCAGTATAGGATTTTATTTCTTTTGTAAAAGTTTTTTGTTTATCATTTACGCATTAGATACATTATACAACAACCTGGCTGGATGTTACAATTGGACTAAAATGTCACTGCATTTATTACTGTGAAACAAGTTCGTTGTTACTTACAAGCACGGATAAAAAACATTGGTGACTTAAGTGAGTAAGGCTTTATGTTATAGATCAGAAGTTCTGACTTAAAGCCCCAGGATTTTGAAGTTGCCACAGTTGGGGCCCCATGAGCAAGGCCCTTAACTCTCTCCGCTCAATGGGAACTGGATTATGGCTGACCCTGTGCTCTGACCCCAACTTTCAAGCTGGAGTATATCAAAGGAAGCGTTCCACTTAGTTATAATGCTCTGAATGTGGTGGTTATAGAAGCTTGAGGTTTTGTAAAAACCTGTCTACCTCGTCCTGTTCACCATCATTTAAAAATTGACTTCCATTAACGTTCCATTAACAAGTGATGTACAGAAATCTTGACTGTCCTACCGATTATTATATTATATTATATTATAATTGTATATACATTCATTCACATCTTACCCGCTTATTCCCTAATTCGGGGTCATGGAGGGTCTGCTGTGCCCAGGACACATAGGGCGAGAGGCAAGGGTACAACCTGGACGGGTTGCCAGTCTGAATGTCATCATTGTAGTCATTTTATTTTTTATTTGTTTTAAGCTGATGCGATAAACAATGCTGCTGGCCTCGGCTTCAATGGTTACAGCAAAGACGGGACTCCAAGATGGGACTTGATATCAAATCTTAGAATACTCGAAATAGAGGTATGAAAATCTTCCATCTTTCTGTGTACATTAACAATAGTGGTGGGCTGTGTGTGTGTGTGTGTGTGTGTGTGTATATATGATTTATTAAAAATATTTTACTATTATTAAGCCCTTTTTGTTGATTTTGGAATAATTAAAGGGGTCTGCTGGAGTGCTATAAAAGGGCTATCTATTACACCCTGGACAAGGCGCTAGTCCATCACAGGGCTCCATCAGACCCCATAACCCGAATTAGGGAAAAAGCGGGTATAAATGTCTATTTTCTCTTTGCTTACTTCAGTCTGCAACAAGCTTCAAGACGTTCCTGGACAACTGGAACATTCAGACAGCACTTTGGCTCAAAAGGTACATTTATATTATTTTAACCGAGTCTGTTCCTGCCTTAAGGTTGTGTTCACCTTGTTGTTTTCTGTGTTGCCTCTAGGGTATGTTATGAGCGTTGTCCATACCACCCGACAGCAGCCACTTTCCTGCTCTCTGCCATATGGCACGGAGTGTATCCAGGCTATTACTTCACTTTCATCACAGGCATCGCCATGACACTAGCAGCTCGAGCAGTAAGTAGCCCTGGTACAGACAATATTCTAAAAATCTGCACATGTTTTGGCGTGCTTGTTGTTTTTCCATTGAATTTCTTTGTGGTGTGACACTCAACAGTAGTTATTAATGGCTTGTATGTGATGCTCGGGACTTTAGACCTGTTTAACCTGGTTACTTCATGTGTTCTACCAATATAGTTAGCTGATCATGAAAAGACCAGGTGTAAATACCTTTTAAAATGCATTCAAGATGGATATGAATCTGAATCTGATTGCAAACTTCAGCAGTTGGTTTGGAATGCATTTTAGACAAACTGGACAAGTCTGAATACATCCCGCTGTTCAAACTACATACGTCAAAGCTTGCCTCATCTCCCACAGATGTAGCTTGCTTACTTTCGCATGTTTATTAACAAGTAGTAAGACATTCAAAGATCCGGCGGCCCATTCGTAAACAGAATAACGAGTCTGGAATCTGCAAAAGATTCCAGAATGTTTTGCCACTGGTGTTGACTCCAAGCTCTTATCCACATATCTTACTGGGTCTTGAAGTTTAATACTGCCAACAGAAAATGCTGCACATATTGTAATGATTGCTGGCTTTTGGCATGTAATTATAAAGCTAAATAACAGCAGGTGCCATTTCAAGTCAGCAGAAATATTTATTTGCAATTTGTGTAAAAATTGAAGCTCATTCAGATCCGTTTTGCTGAGACACATTTATGTGGTTAAGTGTAAATGAAAATGTTTCGACTGTTAAATTGGCTCTCATGTTTTTTTTCTTTTTTTTGTTTCAAAACTGGATTGTTATAAATATTAACCAATTAGCAATCTACTTCGTAATGATTTTGAAGGCTTTGGACGCATAGAAACTGAACTTTTTAGGTCAATTCACATTTAATACAATGCACAGGTAAGAACCATGTTTTTGGAATGTGGGAGGAAACCGGAGTACCGGAGGAAACCTATGCAAGCGCGGGGAGAACATGCAATGAACAGAATACACTACTCCTGTTTTCTCTTTTCAGGTCAGACACAATATAAGACACCACTTTCTTGGCTCCTCCACACTCAAACTCATCTATGACGTGATCACGTGGGCCAGCACGCAAATCGCTATCTGCTACACGGTGGTGCCCTTCGTGGTACTGTCAGTGGGAGCTTCACTGAAGTTCTACAGGTAAGAATAAACAAGCAGCAACACAGACCATGAGCCGAGAACCCCTGCTCTCTGTCTGTTGTGAATACATGTGTAGAAAACTTAACAGGGTCATTTTCACTGGCAGAGGTGAGCATGGCTTTGTCTTTGGGCTTCACAACATCACCATTAATCAGAGCGTTTTAGGGCTGCGGTTCAAGAAAGAGCTGCGACCCGGGACTAAAAAAATCTATGAATGTAATTTGTAGTGTTATTAAATTTCGCTCTGCATCTTATAAAGAACTGCTGATAAAAAAGAGAATGAAGCAGAGAAAGATTAATGATCAGAATACTGGGTGAGTTGAAGGGAACAGGCGGGATGGCAGCCAGGAGAAGAGGAAGGATAGAACTAATAGTTACTTTAGGAAATGTGTCTTTCAAGATATAAACTATGATTTCATCATAATACATTCATTAAGCCGCATATGGTAACCAAATATATATTTATAGACCCAATATTTGAAATGTCCGTGAAATATGTGCGTTTCTCTCGCTCCTTCCCTCTCTTTGTCTTCCTGTCTTTGTTTCTGCCTCATCCCTCACGCTCTTTTTAATAATTTCATTCATTCATTCTGAAGGTTTTTAATATTTATTATTTTCGAAATATAAGTTTTTTTTTAATGTATCTCTCTCTATTTATCCATCTTTCTCTCTGTCTCAGGTCATGGTACTGCTGTCTGCACCTGACCTGTGTGCTTCTGGCTCTAGCCCTTCCTGTAAAGCGCCGATCATCACCTGAAAAGCTGCAGGGACAAACACAGATTCAGTCGGCAGAGGCCAGTGAATTTTCCAGCACAGATGGCAATTGCAACCACAAAGAGAAAACTTCCTGAAGGAACAGGACAAACATGTCCTCCACCTCTTACATAGAGCAGTGGAGAAACTGGCATAGACAGACTTTTTTCCTTTCCTTTCCTTTCAGCTAACCTGGATGATACTAAAGCCTGAATAAGGACATATGAATACGGTGAGCCTCAAGGATGGACACTGGGGTTGACCTTGCTTCAGTTTACAATGGAAAATGAACCCTTGGCCAGATCGAGGCGTTAATTAGTTGCAGTGATTCACTAACAAGAGGAATTGATTGGGGCTTGATGGAGCGAATACAAGTTGCCTTAAAAACCCTTTAGTTACTATTCAATCCAGTGCTCAAGTGGCAGACTTTTCAACAGTATGTTTTTGTTTGTTGGTTTATGTGTGGGGTTTTGATTAAATCATAGGCCTCAGATTTCCTGATTTTGGGCAGTGGTCTCTTCTTTAGGTTCTTGATTTGTCGTTGATCTGTTTGATCCATTTCTGCTGCTGTCTTCGGAACGATAAGTGACTTCTTCCTGAACCGTTACCATTTCCTTTATAATCAGGGTTGTTTACAGGCTGTCTGTGTATAAGATAGCATCCATGCCATAACAGTTGTTATCATCTAACATCACAGGAAGCACAGTTGATATTGAGCATTCTGGTGTATTTGCTAGAGGATATTTTACAGTAAACAATTTGTCATATCCAGATTTTTGTATTCAGGTTTTTTTTTTAATTTTTAATAGTTACACACTAAAAGGAAGAGCAGTCGTATTGTTTGTGCCCTCTTTTACTGTTCCGGGATAAGGATCGTGTTTGGCCACATCCAGCAGTTCAGGTTAGGAGAAGTACAATTGTTAACAGAAGATTGAACAGAAGTTTGAGAGTTGTATAAGATCGTGTTTAAGATCGTAAACAGTCACAAAGAAAAAAGAAATGAAAGAAACTAGATGAACAAAGTGATTTTATGTCATGTAGCAAGAACTTGCACAAACTAGTGATGCACATAAGGAAAGTCATTTCTGCTACACAAGCAAATTTCCTTTAGCATCTCGTTATTAGGAGAAAATCATATTGTTACGACCAAAGGAAAAAAACATTGTTCTTACAATAAAAATATTCATTGTGTTACTACAAGCCAGCATAGCTGCCAAAGATGCTAATTTTCATTAGAATTATAGCATAATTTAATTAATATTTCATATAATAAAGCAATGTCTTTTAATTGATATTACTTAACATTATTTTGAGTAATGTGCTGTGGTGGTGTCGTGGTTAACACGGTCGCCTCAAGATAAGGTCGCAAAGTTTGCATGTTCTTCCCGCGCTTGTGTGTGTTTCCTCTGGATACTCCGGTTTTTTTCCCCACACAGTCCAAAACCATGTACATTAGGTTGATTGGTGATTCTAAATTGCCCGTTGGAGTGAATGTGTGTGAGTGGTTCTTCTATGTGCATTGCAATGGACTGGCGACCTGTCCAGGTTGTACCCATGCCTCTTGCTTTATGTGCGCTGGGATAGGCTCCAGCAAACCCCCGTGATCTAGAATTAGGGAATAAGCAGGTAAGAAGTGAATTAAATTTATATTTTACCCTAAACATGACATTTGCTCATTATTGGATCTTTTCTGTCTATATACGTATAAAATTATAAAACAACGTCATAAGATCATTAATTTTCTTACCTGCTTATTCTTTAATTCAGGGTCTGCTGGAGGCCCTTGGAGGTGGGATCGAACCCGAGTCTTTCTGGTATTAGTCCAACACCTTAACCACTAGACTACCACTTCCCACTGCTTGTTGTGAGGCGACCGTGCTTACCACTACGCAACCGCCCTGATATCCTGTTCTTCTAATAAAGAGATACGGATGGGAATATTTTTTTGCTTTTGTATTTCAGAAATTCACTTCCATTAGCACACGCTAAGCCTATAAGTAAAGACTGGATTTAGACTTATGAATTGGTTTCCAAAGCCCATCAGGGATATTTCTAGTTTAAGTGTTAGTAATCCACCCTTCTGTAATTACGACATATACACACCATCTATCTTTGAAGACGTCACCTGGTCAGAATTTAATGCAATGCTGCAACACTTAGCTTTTTAACTGCCTTCAAGTCTGGGATGTAGACAGGAGATTATTTGTTTGAGTAAGACAAGTGTTCCAGCCACATGACCAGCACATCAATGCCAAACTGCTTTGTATGTCCCAAGTGCCAAATGACTGCGTGGCACATGCTGTCTGGCTCAAGCCACACACACTTGCTGCGGTTCTATGTTGTTTGCAACCGAGTGAGAAGTTGTGAAATGGAAAAATTCAAGTGGCCTAAAAGTAAAATTTTGAAACAAAAATTGATACGATTTAATGAAGATAAAGGTTTTTTGCACTTTTTGATAATGAGGAACTGATTTAGCTTTTACGTAGACAGAATTTCAGTTGGTTAGGGTTTTTTTTAATTTAGAAAGCATTTGTTACAATAAAATGTTATAACGTGTCCCGTTTCTTTCCACCCCCCACCCCCCAATTTTGGGTCTGAATGTGTCTGAACACGTGTCTGGTGTAGATATTTTACCATTATGGTTTTGTATTTGTTCTGTTCTGCTACTAGTATTCCATTAAAGTCATACGTTCCACACACTCATCGCTCACAGGACAAAGGGGTGTGTCAGGGGCTTTTAAAAAACCTGATGGGAGTCTATTCTAGTCAGAATCTGAAACAGTTTTTCCCTGCTCTTTCTTTATTTTTATTGTTAGTTTTTTTTCGTGACTCTACATTCACTTTATTTATATCACACGTCCACTTTATTAAGAACCTCTGCTCTGCTTGTGCTGTTATTTTATTAGCCAATCATGTGGCAGCAGCATAAGCATAAAATACTGTTCTTGCGATACTGGTATAAAACATTAGATTTCTCTGACTAACTGTACGTTTTATTGTTTTTCAATCCTGGGGTGTGTGAGAGTTCTGGGAAATGGACCCACGATCATGTCGTCAGCAGCCCAACCACTGAGCTACCACATCCCCCAAGACACTAGTTCTCTTATTCAGTGTTTGGCATTAAACTCTTGTCATACCTGCTTGATTTGATCTCTCGCACCGCTGCTGCTACAGTATATTTCCATAAGGCCTGCGTAAACCAGCAGTACAGGTGTCCCTAATAAAGTAGATGAGGAGTATGTGTCCTTCACTATCATTCCTAAGTCCATATAAGTATTATAGAGTGTTATTTAAAGAGATTTGAATCTGTTGTGTTAATGAGAAACCACATGATCAATAAACAAAATCTGCCTAAGGAAAAAGTTGGTAGAAGCCAAAAGCACCACAGCCAGCAGATGGCGTTGATGAGCTCCTGAAAGCCACATAGTATTTATCTGTCTCTTTTCATTCTCTTAATCCTATCAGGCACTACACAATGGATGGTTTATGGGTAAGGGTTGGCGTTTGTTCTTCTGCAAAACCAAATGATGTCCTGTTAGATATGTAATGTAAGATTCTTGCTGTTTATAATTTTTATGGCAGTTCTAATGTCCAATAGAGAATAAACTATGTTTGACTTTGTAACTATTCAGGGTTTTTTTTTCATCTAGCTTGTGTTTCGTGTGTCAATAATTATTTTCATTATAATTTTTCTTTTATCTGGCTGACATGAATTCTGATGTGATTTGTTAAATGTATTCTAAACACTGTGATTTTTACCTTGTTTAAATAGTATTTTAAGGAAATGAGGATAACCAGTTGAGGAACCTTTGTCTCCAAGTCGCTTCATCCTGTATTGTACGACAGTGAGCTACTGATTTAACCAGATCATTAAAATGTTTATAATCGTGCCTCTAGTAAAGAGATTTCTTTTTAATATTGCATGTGTATGAGGGTAATTCACCAATTTGGATAGAGTCCCCTATACACTGGGCCCCTGAGCAAGAACTCACAGCTGTTCAGTTAAAATGCAAGCATATATAAGCATATGCATTTTAATGATATAGTGATCTAGAGTAATGAAGATATTACGTTTGGTTGCTTTATTATCTGTTATTACATAATACTAAAGTAGTAAAGGCTGATGAATTGAGGAACCTGATAAAGTGAATAGTAATATAAAGCTCCTAGAATCAAACGGTACCCAAGGCTATTTTAACCTATGGCGCTTGCTACTGTGTAATTCTAAAGGTCTCATATGTGATAAGCTGAGCTTTAAAGACTTATGCTTAGCTCCATGCTTTGATCCAATTGAAAAGTTTTTAACATTTTTTTTTTTTGTCATCAAAAACCAAATTAAAAATGATCACCCATTTTTTTGGTTACACATGGTTCATTTCAAGGAGGGACAAACATTCAAATATTTACCATAAAAAGCTTTTTACACCGGTCAAATATGTCCTGAGGACAAGAGGAAGGTTATTTAATTTTCATTCATTCATTCATCTTCCCCGTTTATTCCCTAATTTGGGGTCAAGGGGGACCGCTGGAGCCTATCCCAGTGCACATGGGTGAGAAACAGGGGTACACACTAGACAGTTCGCAAGTCCATCACAGGGCCATACATAGATGAACCACACACATTCACACTCCTGTGTGAACCACAAACCAGAGTATCCTAAGAAAACCAGCACAAACTCTCGGAGAAAATGCAAACTCTGCACAATGAGACGCAGGAATCGAACACGTGACCTTCTTGCTGTGAGGCAACACGTTTTTAGTTCCACTATATAAAAAGGACAGATCTTTGTTAAATCAGATCTGATGATCCAAACTGTTATAACACTAAAAAGTGGTTGGGACTCGAACCCCTGGTCTTTTTGGTATCAGTCCAACACCTTTACCACTAAGTCACCACTTTCATTCATTCATTCATTCTTACCCGCTTATTCCAAGGTCACGGGGTCTGCTGCGCCTATCCCAGCACACATAGGGCGAGAGGCGGGGGTACACCCTGGACGGAAGTCACCACTTTCACCTGAAGTAATATAATCTGTTGATTTCAAATATATATCTATATAATAAAAACAATTAGTTTCATTCATTCATTCATTCATTCATTCATTCATTCATTCATCTTCTCACCCGCTTATTCCGTAATTCGCGGTCACGGGGTCTACTGGAACCTATTCATTTTCATCTTTAAACCTCGCTAACTTCCGAGTGGGCGTGGCCAAGTATAATCCAATGATGACCCGCCCACTATGCGTACTAGCGTACTAACTAGAACGGCACCAACATGTGAGTGCACATGCACTATATCCATCCACTGTAAAAGAAAAGTAGTATGTTTTTCATATTTAGCCTTTAATAAGCTCACCCTGCTGTACAAAATGGCTGTGCTTCTATCGACAAACACGCTGAAGACTTCAAAACGAGCAGTGTCCCTCCAGTAAATGGAGTTTATTCTATTACTGAAGACAGCTGGAGAGAAAAAGTAGCTAAACTGAAAATATCTGACGGAAAATAAACCAAAAAAAGGTGAATGAAATAATTCGTTATTCTTTGACGTATTCTTAATTAGAAAAGTCTTTAAAGTTTTAGACTTTACCGTTAGAAATAACGGTCCGCTTTACACATTGACGTTTTAAAAAAAAAACAGTCGGATCGCGCGGCGTCACGTGACTAATCAAAGCCGGTGTTTCTAGATTTTTCTCCGGAGGTTCTTAGTTTGTTCCTAAAGCGCTGTTTAATTATGCATAATTAATAAGCATAATTAATCATGTGTAGATAATCTATTTAGTAGGAAATAATTATTCGGAATATAATAATGTTCAATGTAGTTTTCTATATTATTGATAACATTTAACATGGAATTTTACTATATATACTAATGCAACACCTATAAGCCATAGCATATGTAGCATCAATGTGCTATGGTTGCATGAATAATTTGTATTAAATGTATATGCATGACACTTTCCTAACATCTGGCAGATGTGCTTATTCAGAGTTGGATTTATCTTCATTTTTTATCCAACTGAGAGGTTGAGGTCCTTAAGAGTAGCTTGGTCTAGGGAATTGAATCTGTGATCTTCCAATGAACATTCCAATGCCTTCAACAGTCATTGCATGAGTCTTTGCAGTTACACACAATCAAGTGATCAGTTAGTAATCACACTCATTTGTTGGCTTAATCCAAAAGCTTTTATCTATACACCTCTCCGAGTCTCTGATCTGATTGAGGCTTTCATCATAGTTAAATATGTGCTTTGAATCCATTCATTCATTCATTCATCTTCTTATCTGTTTGTTCCCTAATTCGGGGTTTACTGGAGCCTATCCCAGCGCACATAGGACGTGAGGCAGGGGTACACCCCGGGACAGGTCTACAGTCCAACGAAGGGCACACAGAGACGAACAGCCACTCACACACACACATCTCCTATGGGCAATTTAGAATCAACTATTCTATCAACCTATTGTACGTTTTTAGACTGTTAAAGGAAACCGGAGTACTAGGACAAAACCCATGCAGGCACAGGGAGAACTCCGCACAAAAAGATCCCCGTCCAGGGAATCAAACCCAAGACTTTCTTGTTGTGAGGCATTCTAACTGTTCTAACCACTTCACTATTGCACTGCCTGGTGTGAATCTGGTTTTCTTAATCAGACTGAAAATATATTGGTGACTCGCAGTGTGAAATATGTGAATTGTAAACAGTGTTTTGAGAGAAAGCTACTTTAACACATAGTGAAATTTTTTTTCCCGCATATCCCAGCACAGGCTCAGCTATTGTACAGCGCCCCTGGAGCATCAAGGGTTAAGGGTCATGCTCAAGGACCCAACCGTGGCAGACTTCCTTGGTGGGTGGTGGGGCTTGAACCCAGATCTTCTTGGTATCCCGATCAACAACTCTGCACCTTAACCATTTGAGCCACCACTGCAGAAATTTCGGAATCTGCAGTCTGAATAAATTTGTGAGTGACAGAGAGGGAATAAATAAGAGTGGTTTATAACTGCTTTTAAATACTTGTTGATATTACAATAGATCATTGGATAAACTACAGATTGCATCGCAATAATTTTTATTATAAACACTTTTTAACCTTTAACAGTTTCAATAACCTTTAACAGTTTAACCTTAACAGTTTAACCTTTAACAGTTTCAATAACCTTTAACAGTTTCAATAACCTTTAACAGTTTAACCTTAACAGTTTAACCTTTAACAGTTTCAATAACCTTTAA
>JAOTRA010000002.1:4828532-4843660 GCA_026260255.1 Pseudolaguvia tuberculata | reverse complement strand
CAGTTTCAATAAAATAAGAATGAACCGTATTCAAGAGGAGACAAAAATGTTTTTACTTTTTCCATCCTTGAAATATGACTAACTATGAAAAGAAAAAAACAGTGCCAGTCATCTGGGTCACACCGAAACAGATTCACTGTGAGAAGAAACCTGAAATCGATATTTGTTGTTGTTCTCGTGTGAGCTTTCTCCAGGGTTTCTGACCTCGGGTTATACACCCAGTGATTATTCTCTGTAAATGTGTTACTATTGCGTTTTTTTAATTTTCATTAAAACTGCTAAAGTCTTTTTCTGCCTAAGAGTCTCTAGTATGAGACCTGGGTCTACTGTGGCACTGATCATTATGACAAAAGATCAACAACTGATGGAAGAGATCAGATCAGAGTTTCTCAGCAAAGTTTAAAATGTAATTTTAGTTTCATATGTAAGTGGGAAGAAACACAGAATGGTGTCAAATATTACTCACAAATATAAACTTATATGTTTAAATGTTACTTCTCTATAAAATACCTGCAATTATTTTAAAATTATTTAATTGCAAATAATCATTTAAAGTCTGTTTTTAGAGTTGAATAGAATGTAAATATTGATCTCCAATGGAAACTAGACCAGACTAGAGTGTTTTAAATGTGCTTCAAATGTTCTAAGAAACATTTACTCTATATGATGTTAGACTTCTCAAACAAGGCTTAAGAACGGCTCCAGTTTTATATATAAATTAAAAAAATAATAATTTGTAATTATTTGTTAGTTCGCCCTTCTTTTACTGTTGGCTTTAACAGATTGTAACATTTATGCCTGTTCTATGATTATGCACATTCAACCGGAGAGAAAGTGGTGCTGCATCATTGATGATGGAGGTGTGTAGTGGAGAGCTGATGTATGTTAATCCTGGCACATGTTCGCATCGGGTCATGTCAGAAGAGGAAGAGAGGGTGGGGTTTAGTTCTGTTTGGAAGAAGAGAGCAGGGGTGTGGCCATGGATTAAGGGAGGAAGGGCGTTGTTGTCCGGAAGAGTGGAGGTGGGGCATTAATTTATTCAGGAGAACAGTAGAGGGTTGTTACTCTTTCATCCCTCAGCAAGCCTCACCAGTTTCAAGAGCTCTCTCTGTGCTACAGCAGGAGAGCATCAGGAGCACACAGCACCTGCTGAAATCACTAGGTGGGTCAGCGGCTTGGGAGTTTTTAGGTGTTTTAGAAATATTGTAAATATTGACTGTGTTATTTCTACCATTGTGTGTTTTTTGCTAGCGGTAGTGAGTGTTGAGCTGGAGGGACCTTTGGGGTTAGGAGCTTGGGGTAGAACCTTGCTCAGTCAATATTAGGGGCTAAAGGGATCATCCTCTCAGCTGATTGGTTCTTTGCAAGAAGCCTGAGAGCACTTACATAGGAGGGGCAGCTACTCTGGGGAGCTTTGCAGAACTACAGGGTGTGTCAGCGCTCCAAACAAAAGCACAGCATGATTTTAATATCAGCTTGTTTTTCAGCTGAGATTTTATGAGTGTTAAAGCCGAGTCAACACTTCCTTTTTGGCATCTGCTGTTTCTTTTTTATAGGTAAACATAGGATAGAAGTGCTTACTAAATCTACGAATCAGCTGTGAGCCTTAGTGGTTATTATATCCTATAGTTACTGTATCGAGTACACTGGGAATAGAATGCTAAGTTAGGGGTATTGAGCAGGACTGATTTGCAACATATTTGTGCTGTAATCTTGTATACTCATGTCTTCAACTTTATATCTTTATATCAACATGATTTGTGCTTTTAAGGAATAACATATTTCAAAATACTTAGCATTTCATGCCAGTTGCAGCCTGCAACAAGTCTAAATGCTGTATAACTCGAATAGTAGAAATGACTAGCCAAGGTGTATTGATATAAATTGTGCAATGTAAGAAAAACTCTGAAAAAGACGATAATTGCAAATAGCTGACATTATTCTGCAGCTTAGCTTTATTTATCTTTCTTATATATTCAGTTATTTTTATATATAAAATAATAATTATAATGATCATCAGAATAAAAATAATATGTATTTATATACAGTAGCTCTGTTGATGTATGTGGGTAAGTGCTGGCTTGGTGGTTAAAGTGTTGGACTGATACTAGACAGACTGGGGTTCGATTCCCAGCACCACCAAGCCACCACTGTGGGCCCTTAACCCCCAATTGCTCAGTTGTAAGTTGCTCTGGATAAGGGCGTCTGCCAAATGCTGAAATTGTAATTGTAATTGCATGTACAGACATAAGGAACAAGAAATTGCTGGAAATAAGATCAATTAGTCAATTAGTAACTGAAAAAGATGGAAAAGTCTAATTATACAACACTATAAAATCAAGAACTATATTATTCTTGCATTACTATAGACATTAGAAAATTAAAAACGCATGTTATGTTTACTTGGTACCTTTTGAAACTAGAACTAAATTTCATTGGGAGAAATGTATTTTTCACATAACATACTATACATTTCAGGAGAAGCTGGACTACAGCAACACTAAAACATGTATGACCGCTGTTTTTCAACAATAATGAACTGAAAGCGCGTGATACGCTGAGCTCAGCATTATGTTAACATGGCAACGCAAATAAAATCGATCCTGTGAGTAAACTCTGTGATTGACCTTGAGCCCAGTCGTTGTATTTCTTAGTTAAATGTTATTCTTATATCACTTAACAATAGTTTTAAGGTTATTTTTGAATGACAAAAAAAAAGCATTAACAACAGCAGGACACATTTAAAAAATGAAATAATCTGACTAAAGACCCCTCAAGTACACACACACACGTGACTTATTGGCAAGACTACAATTGTAGTGTGTGAATGATAGTCTTTAGGTGCACTATGACCCTATTTAGGAAATTATGACATTATAGTATTAAAATACCTTATTTGTTATTGTGCTATAATTTTGATCCAGTACTGCTCTCACCTAAATACTGTGGAAATGTAGCAAATTCTATCGATGCCATTCTCTTTTGAGCATGAAAGCACACTATTTTGTCCTGTTTTTTATATAATGAATGATATGGATTTGACTGTCAGAGTTTAACTGATTGAGTTAAATATAATCTGTAAGTCCAAAGTCCTCTTTTAAATCTTGTCTTGATCCAGTTTCTCATTTTGCTCCAGTAAGTTAAACAGATGACACCCTCTCTGGTTTCTGAAACGGTGCATTGCCTGTCTTTAAGATTTATGGAAAACAATTTGAAACTTTGTTAATTTAATTTGTGTTCAGAACACAATCATACCAGGATTTGATTATTCTGCTCATTTATAAATGAGCAGCGGGGCAGCGCGGTGGCGTAGTGGATAGCACGAAGTGGATAGCACGGTCACCTCCTGGGTCTTTCTGTTTTTTGCATTTGGGTTGCTTCCGGGTACTCCGGTTTCCTCCAACAGTCCAAAAACATGCAGATCATCGATTGGTGATTCCAAGTTGTCCATAGGAGTGAATGTGTGTGTGAATGGTTGTTTGTCTATGAGATAGACTGGCGACCCGTCCAGGGTGTACCCCGGCCAATTGCCCTATGTGTGCTGGGATAGGCGCCAGCAGACCCCTGTGACCCCGAATTTGGGAATAAGCGGGTAAGAAGATGAATGAATAAATGAGCAGAATTGATGTTCTCTATCTTCAGCCTTTCTCCTAATACGAGTTGATAAATCCAGAAAGCTTTAACCATTAACTTGTGCAGTCTAGCCTAGCAGTCTGTTTCTCTGATTAGATTTCTCATTATGCCAGACTACAGTGTTAAAGTCCTGTTAAAGGTCTTGGGGAAAAGGCTCTGCTACATTCAGATTATACTCAAAAATTAGGGAACTGACCAGTTATTTCATTATTGAACATAGGGGAAAAAGGAATATAATGATAATATATTTATAGTTATTATAGTTATTCTATACTATCTGTTAACTGATTGATTAAATAATATTGTCACATTTAGTTGTTGCTCTGTTTTAAACTCTTGGTATTCTTGGTCTGTGAACCAGTATTGATATTGAGTTTTCTCAAGCCTCATTGATTGAGGCTTGAGAAAACATGTTTGTATGTCGTTTAGATAAAAGAACCTATCAAAGCCTATAGATGCACATATACATAATTGTGACTACATTATAAAACATAAACAATCCTAAAATATAAATAAAAAATAAATAATTATCTTTTATATTATAGTAAAATATGTAAAATAAACATTGTAAAAACAATGCAATATAAAAACAATTCTTCAGACCACCAAGTTCCAGTAATCCACGGCAGTCAAAACCAGACCATATATATATAGTCGGGAAGATGGGCTTTCCAGCTATTTTTCTGGGTTGTTGAGTGAATATGCACACTGTGTCACTTACTCAAGATTACTCGCAAGATGATTTTGGCCATACCCACACAATCTTTTTATTTGTAAAGCCAAAATATGAAAAAGCTTATAAAAATGATTGTTCCTTGTAGTTAAATTGCTCTTGTTGAACATCATTCAACATAAAATTTCCACTTATTATTTACACTATATGAAGGTTTATGATTCAATATGGAAATAAATGATGCAGTGCGTACAAATTCCAATCATACTACCTGTAACCATACTTTGTATGTATTGTGTGTAGGAAACCGAGCCCTGCTCTCAACCATTCTGTTACAACGCATGCCAGTTGGTATATTTAATATCTATATTGTTATAACAAAGTTGTAACACTTACAAATATTTGGTCAGACAATCACACAGAGAACACATTCTTCAATGTCTCAATATAATCTGTCTGCTTATAGCATGGTGTTATAAGCTCTAGAAATAGAGCTATAACATATGCTTTTCTTTTCTTTAGCCTAAATCAGGCTTGGGGATCAGCAGCATAAATATGGACACCACAAGCTCTCTGAAGATGACTGCTGTGGCATCACAGACCATCTTCAGTTATGTGGAAGAGGAGAACCTGCCTGCAGTGAAAGCTTACTTGGAAAAACACCGTGACATAGACAGCAGGAGTGATGTGAGTGAAAAACCTTTCCTGAATATGAATATTAGGAAAGGAGGAATGATGAATGAGGAATGATGATTCCATTGCATTTGTCAGACTTTAATCACGTGATGTCCTTTAATTAATGAAGATTACATTCCAAATTGATTGGGGCAAAACGTAACCTACAAAAGTTATAGAAAACATTTGTCTGTGAGGGGCTGAATGTGGCAGTGCTGTGATTTTCTCTTTTTGTTTTTTCCTTCAGAACGGACAAACTCCTCTCATGTTAGCGGCTGAGCAGGGCAGCGTTGAAATTGTGCAGGAGTTTATTAGAAGAGGAGCCAATGTTAACCTGGATGATGTGGTATACACCATTCTACACATGTTCCACCTCATTAATCAAGTGTATCATTAATGCGCAGGATAAATACCTCCTATATACTGTATACGTTCTTCTTTAGAACCCAGACATCACTATACTGTGAATGCATTAGTGAATGTAAACTCATTTCCTGTATCTTGGAGTGATGTCATTGTGGGTGGACCTGCACTAAAGTGCTAGATTCCCCCAAGTTCAATCATAATAGCAGGTGGCCTGTAAAGCTGTAATCGGCATGCAAAACTGTGGTTCAGCAAATGACTGGGTGATGACATTGAACATACACACACCCTGACGATCTCATACACCTCTGGTATCATACAGTACCGTTCAGCACAGTTCACTGAGCGTTGTTACGCAGAGCGTTTAGGCACTCATGACTACTTGGTATGACCAACTGGTACGTTCACAATCTCTAGAAGCTTGTTAAGTTGAATAAAAGGATTATCCAGCAATTTAAGCGCACATCTGAAAATGTTTGTTTTGTCTTTTAAGGACTGCTGGACTGCATTGATTTCCGCCGCCAAGGAGGGCCATGTCGAGGTGATAAAAGAGCTGCTATCCAACAATGCGAACCTGGAGCACAGAGATATGGTAAATATTATGGAACACATATAAAACAACATGTGATGATGTTTATTGTCAATAAAACCTTTAATTTCAATTTAATTTCAATTAAACCTTTCTGTCCACTACATATACAGTGAATATATATATATATATAGAGAGAGAGAGAGAGAGAGAGAGAGAGAGAGAGAGAGATGTAAAACTCTTTTTCGGATAAATGTTTATCCGATAACTATTTGCTATTAATACATCCAATCATAATATTTTTATTTTTTCTATTATACAGAAACAATATTAGGTTGCAAAAGCATAAATCCAGCAATTGTGATTTATGAAATGTTATTCTCTAAATGATTTTTCAAAGCATATAAACTTAACTTTATCCTTATCTATTTATTCAGCAGGTTTGTGAACTATGTAACTAGTTATTCTTGTTTTAATATTTATTCCCTCTTTAAAATTATATATCATTCGACACATTTTATTTCTGCCTAGTTTTGAATCAGCAGCTTGTTTTTCCTGATCGCATCCGTTTTACAATTGTGTTATATAAGTTTATCTTTTTTGTTACAGTGCTTGTCTAGGGAAGTGTGTCATGGTGCCAGTTTGTCGGTAGCACAGTGCTAATAATAACAGCCCGAACATCTAAAGCAGGCCTGCAATCTGAGTAACACTGACTCAGGACATGTGTGTTTAGGAAAATAAGCTAGTGACTTTACTGATGTGTTTAAAAATACTGATGTATGTGGTTGTAGGGCGGCTGGACCCCTCTTATGTGGGCAGCCTATAAGGGCCGTGTGGAAGTGGCACGTCTTCTGCTGGAGAAAGGAGCAAACCCTAACATCACTGGACAGGTACACAGTTCAGAAAGACATGACAAATTAGTGACCCACCATTTTAAATAAAAGTGAATTTATGTTAAAACATTCAATGTATTGATGAATTTTCAGTGCAGCACATTTTAGTGCCTGTCATGAGAAAAAAAAGGAAAATTCAAGATTTATTTTCATTTATGCTGGAAATGTATTTTGCACTATACAATTTTACTCTGTGACTCCTTTAGCAGTCTATGTTCCCTACAGTACAGTGTATACCCCATAATTTGGGCAGCAGGAAGAGGTCATGCTGAAATAGTCCGTCTTCTACTGGAACACGGTGCTAAAGTCAACTGCTCTGACAAGGTGAATACCATCATCACCCTTATCTAAACAGGTTGCTGACTTCACACAGAAGTGATTCAATCTTATTTATGTCAACATAAGTGTCTTCTATCCTGGGAGTGAAAAATTCCATTCCCACAAAGATTCTGGTAATATGATTATAACTGAATATTTATTTATTTATTTAGTGAAGAAAATGAAAGAAAGTGTATTATTATTTTGTATTAAGCATTGGGCAGTACAAATAGTCATACAGGTGCCGCCGAGTTTATGCACACTGTGGCCATCAGTTTGAAGATTTTGTAAAGTAAATATAATCGTATATATTCTTGACTGAATGTTACTATAGTTGGAAAATAAAAGGGTGTATTTTATTCTGCTTATTGCTTACAATCCTTATTGTGGAGTGTTTGTGTAGTAAACTTGCCACAATATCTTGAGCAATGTATCAGAAACTAAATCACCATAATCAGAAGATGTTCGTTAGAGTAATTGCTTTTTTTTTCTCAGAAATGTTAATGCAAGGTGACAATTTACCCTATGTGATAGCCACCAGCAGACCTCTGTGACCCTGAATTAGGGAATAAGCGGGTTAGAAGATGAATGAATGAATGAATGAATGAATGAATGAATGAATTTTGTCCTTGTGTCTTTTTATTAGTATGGCACCACAGCATTGATTTGGGCAGGAAGGAAAGGTCATTACGACTGTGTGATGCACCTGCTGGAGAATGGCGCAAACGTAGACCAGGAAGGCGCGGTGTGTATGCTGATCCTTTTTTTAAGATGTTGTTAAAAGACAATTTTCATAAACATACTTTTTAGTATACCAGTCATTTTCTTTTCAAATGGAAAATGCTTTGTTGTATTCATGTGTGATTCTGACGGTTCTGTAAGCAATAAACCATCACAGGATATTTATCAACGATGTGCATTAAACCTCAAAGTGGTAATGACATCATACTTTTTACCATTACAGCTACAATTACATTCTGTTGCAACAAGCTGTTATAAACATCCACTCCCTCACCAGCCTCTGTTTTTCTCTTGCGGTTATTAAGATCCTAAAAATATTGTTGTTATTATTGTTGTTAGAGTTTGTTGTTTTTGAAATACTAGTAAACTTGCTAGACAGCATGATGGCTTAGTGGTTAGCTCTGTTGTCACACAGGAGGAAGGTCCCAGGTGTATCCCTTCTAGGGCTTTTTCTGTGTTCATGTTCTCCCTGTGCTTGTGTTAGTTTACTTCAGCTACACCCGTTTTCTCTTATTCATTAATTTTACGTACCTCTGTGATAATTATAGAAACAAAAGTGTTAGATGGAACACTTTTGGTTAACATTCTTTAACCAATCCTATTCTATTCTAGTTACGGAGGTTTTAAGCCTCACTCACCGTATTATTGGCTTTCTTTTTTTATGTTTAAAATACACACAATATAAATACACCAGACTGCTGATTTTTACATGGGTTTTTTTCTCTGGTAGAACTCAATGACAGCTCTGATAGTGGCGGTACGTGGAGGTTACACAGAAGTAGTGAAAGAGCTCCTCAAGAGAAACCCCAACGTCAATATGACGGAAAAAGACGGAAACACAGCACTGATGATCGCTGCCATGGAGGGTCACACAGAGATAGTGCAGGATCTACTGGACGCTGACACCTATGTTAACATTCCCGACAGGGTGATTACCTTTCTTAATGTTTTCTTCTTAAATGTTTCTACTGCAGAGCACATGTGCTGATCCTTTCTTTAAACATGTACGTTTTTTGTCAGAGTGGTGATACTGTACTAATTGCAGCAGTAAGAGGAGGTCACGTGGAGATTGTCAGGGCTTTGCTGCATAAATATGCTGACATTGATGTTAAAGGCCAGGTAAATCGAATCTTCTTATTTCTGTTTAATTGTACTGACCAATATTCTATGACCAGCTTCAATAGTTTTTAAAAATCCTGCTTACTAGTGCAGATTATGTGTAGGCAGCGTACAACATGACTAATGCATATAGAGGTTATGAGCTTCAGGTTATGCTCATAATCTGAAGATTGTGAAGTTTTCGTATTTCAGGAGCTGCTGATCTGGGATTTTCAGATGCAACAGTCTATTTAGTCTGATCAGAATGCTGCAATCTAGTTATAGATAAGCCATCTAGTTATATGTAGTTGTTTGTCCGAAATGGCTTCTTCAGCACAAAGTCTCAACACCTTGAATTGGAATGGCGACTGCACCTCAGACCTCCGCACCCTAGACCTCCTTACCTGACATTAGTGTCTGATCTCACTAATACTGTTGGAGCTATTTGAAGAGATTGAAGAGATATCTCACATTCAAATACAACATTGTAGTAGAAATTCTTACTAGAAGAGTGGAGCTTCATCACATAGCATATGGGAATCAAATTGGAATAAGATGTTTGAAATGTGTTTGTGCTGGAGACCACCAACTTTCGGCCATATTTTGTATGCTTTTGTTAATTTATCTACTGTATTTTTCTGTATATTCATTCATTTATTCATCTTCTAACACGCTTTTTCCCTAATTCGGGGTCACAGGGATCTGTTGGATCTTAGTGCACATATGGCAAAAGGCAGGGGTCCACCCTGCACATGTTCATGTTCATTATTTAATTTAGAAATATTTCTATTTTTTATTGCGCTTACACAGGACAGCAAGACTGCCCTCTACTGGGCTGTAGAAAAAGGCAATGGTACCATGGTACGAGATATCCTGCAGTGTAACCCTGACACAGAGGCTTACACTAAGGTAAAGCCAAACATCTTGACCTACTAACTAGCAAATACTGCAGTGCACAGAAATCTGAATCTGAAATTCTTCCTGTTTGTGTGCAATCCTGTGTATTAGGAAGGGGATACACCACTTATTAAAGCTACCAAAATGAGAAACATTGAGATTGTCGAGCTTCTTCTTGACAAAGGAGCAAAGGTTTCTGCTGTGGACAAGGTAATAGTGTTCGGTGCTCTTTTTGAATGTGAAATCTGGAAACAGCGGCTAAATTGTTGGAACAATTTAGAGAATCGAAAATAGTTTAGTAGCATTTTTTTGATATTTTTATAGAACTTCAGCCATATTGGATACTAAACGACTTTAAAAAATTTTTATCAGAAATCTAGACTTTTTCAAACTTTTTAGCTTTTTATAATATTAATATAATATATAGAGAGATTTTCCTTTTCAGGTTATTTCATGTCCCCTCTCGCTGTCCTATCAATAAAGGCAAAATGACTGAAAAGTTCTTATCTAAAATATAAAATCATAAACAAGGAAACATACTCTTATTTTGAAGGCGCACAGCAGTTGTGTTACATTTGGTTTTTAAATTAGGTTGTTGAATATCATTGTTGAGTAATTTGAGAAGTAAATGCTGCATCTAGAAAGGAGACACTGCGCTGCACATTGCTATCAGGGGTCGAAGCAGAAAATTAGCCGAGCTACTCTTGAGGAACCCTAAAGACGGTCGCCTTCTATACAAGCCCAACAAACAGGGCGAGACACCCTACAACATTGACTGCACACACCAGAAGAGCATTCTCACCCAGATTTTTGGTGCCAGTGAGTGTTTTTGTCTAATTCATTCTAACTTTTTCTTTATGTTTCTTTATAAATCTATAAAAATTCTGATCTGTTTTGTTTTCTTTGACCTGTTATAGAGCACTTGTCCCCTACGGAGTGTGATGGTGACATGCTGGGTTACGACCTGTACAGCAGTGCTCTGGCTGACATCCTTAGCGAGCCCACCATGCAGCCGCCCATCTGTGTAGGTCTGTACGCTCAGTGGGGCAGCGGCAAATCTTTCCTGCTCAAAAAGCTGGAGGGTAAGAACACTACCACAAATGGATCTGTTCATACCAAACTCAAATTCTGAACAGATATTGATGCATTGTAACTATTTTAAGTAAGATCGTTTGCCATTTTCAGATGAAATGAAGACATTTGCAGGCCAGCAGGTGGAGCCATTGTTTCAGTTCTCATGGCTCGTGGTGGTTCTGACACTATTAATTTGTGGGTCAGTAGCTGTAGTCCTTGGCTTCTCCATTGATCCCAGACTGGCCATCGCTGTGGCCCTCAGCCTGCTTGCCCTGCTCTACATATTCTTTGGTAGGAAAAGTCATGCTTGGTTACATTTGGTTAAATTAAAAATGACAATAAGTACAGCAGTTTTATGAGTGTAACTCCATATTGATTTGTCCATCTTTGCTTCTAAGAGACTTTCCAGAATCCTGGGACAGACTATGCAATTTTATCTTGATTTTGGCACAGATTGTTTGGGGTAGTTATGGGTTGTCAGTCGTACACAGAATACATTTCATTATATCACATGAAACACATGAAATGTGAAATCCAGAGCAACACATTTTGTCACATTTCGCATCTGGCACTGCTATATAGATATTTAATCTTTAGAAATGAGCTCTTTCTAAATGCAGTAATCTTTCATCGTGTGCTCTTAGTCTGACTTTTTAGAGCATGAAAGGAAGTAGCAGCTTCATCCAGACACATTCTAATAAATCAGCTTTACAGCAAATTGAATTACTCAAACCTGTGTGCTGTAGAGTTTATATGATCGTTCAAGTTGTTATCCAGCAGAGAGCAGTGTTGCACAGTGACATAAATTGTCTGGTTATTCTTATAGATTACCATGGTATCCCACAACACCAGTGTATGGAAGTAGAATTGCATTATGTTAAGGTTATATGTGAAGAATGTGTTGCCCTTATTAGCAGATCTGTCTAAATGAATCTACACTACACATTTCATATCCAAGGAGGTGACAGAAACTTTTGAGACAAACCAACAAATGGAAGCAGTATGAAATGTGTATATTTTGGCTTGGTTAGTTTCTCTGTTGTGTTATTCTAAATGTACAACTTGGGCTTGATGTTAGTATGTTAAATATGTTTTTTATTTATTTGTCTATTGACCTGTACAAGTTTGTTCAGAGAACACAAACCTTTTGGGAAATCAGGCCAATTAATTCATGCCATTCTGCCTATTAGTTGGTGCCCAGAGGCCTGAAATTAGTTGCATATTTAAGCCTATTTTAAATTATGAATTAATCAATTTTATCCTATCAATCAAACAGAATCAGGCTACTAATTATAAGATCTTAATGAATACATTAATTCGCTACATTCAACAGACACTGTTAGCCAGAGCAATTTACATTTAATAGTTGGTGGTTAAGGGTTCTGGTAGGAGAAACTACAATATTCTGGGTAGTAGTCACACATCGTAATCACTACCACCTGCCACCATTATTCATTCATTCATTCATTCATTCATTCATTCATTCATCTACCTGCTTATTCCATAATGCTGATGTCTATTCCAGCGCACATAGGGTGAGAGGCAGGTGTACACCCTGGACTGGTTGTCAGACCATCACAGGGCCACACATAGACAAATAACCATTCACACACATATTCACTAATATGGACAATTTAGAATTTAGGAAACCGGAATATTGAACCCGGGACCCCTCTCCCACCATTATTCTGTTACAAATTTCAAATCTAGACTTTTCCAGACCACTGTTTGTAATGAATTAGAATTGAACTTGTAATAGAATTGTAGACTGTGCAAAAAGAATACTGTGCAAAAAGAACACAGTAGTTTCGTTCAGTAATTCTTTTTAAACTTGTCTGTTTTGCTCAATGTTGTTGTAGTGCTGGTATATTTTGGTGGCCGGAAAGAGGGTGAGAGCTGGAGCTGGGCATGGCTCATCAGCACCAGGCTTGCACGACACATTGGCTACCTTGAGCTGCTGCTTAAACTTATGTTTGTCAACCCACCAGACCTACCTGAACAGACAACCAAGGCCCTTCCTGTTAGGTACTGAAAACAGAGCCAAGTATTTACAAACAGTGTAAAAGCAACGTCAGTCATCAAACTGTGATTACATTAACATTTGCTCATTTTGCTATTGGTATCTTAGAAGTGACTCAAAATTGACTTCAATACAACTAATCAATGGTAAACGTAAACTCATGATCTTCAGAAGCCTAACGCTTCAATCGTAGAATTAGTATTTAAACAATTAGTTTAGTAATAATGTATATAGAATTAGTGTAGCTATTTGTTCATTATAATTATTAAGCATTGTCTGTTTACTTAGGTCATAAATATTACACTACTGGTGTGTGTGTGTGTGTGTGTGTGTGTGTGTGTGTGTGTGTGGTTTAAGATTTCTGTTTACAGACTATAACCGCCTGTCGAGTGTGGGTGGGGAGACCTCTATGGCTGAGATGATTGCCACACTGTCAGATGCATGTGAAAGAGAATTTGGTTTCTTGGCCACTAGACTCTTCCGAGTCTTTAAAAATGATGAGACACAAGGTTGGAAACTGCTTACTTTAATTACCCAAATCAAATGTATTGCTGATACAAAATGACATCAGGGCACAAATGCAGATGCTAATAATTTTTGCTATTCTTTTTTTCCCTTGACCAATTATTACATTGTTTATCTTTGCTGCCTTGCTCTGTCTTCAGGAAAGAAATGGAAAAAGACATGCTGTGTTCCATCTTTCGTACTGTTTGCACTGACTCTGGCGTGCCTTGTGACAGGTATGGCCCTAGTGGCTATATTTAAAGTAGATTCCGATAACGTGACCATAAAAGCAGTGCTAGTTGCCGTGGCCAGTGTGGTGGGCCTTGCTCTACTGCTCAACTGCAGAACCTGGTGGCAGGTGGCAGACTCTGTGCTGCGCTCGCAGAGAAGAAGACTGCACAGCGCCGCCAACAGCATGCACAAGCTGAAGAGTGAAGGATTCATGAAGGTACAGCAGTATGTTAATCTCCTTTTTTGTTCTGTCAAGAATGCAGCAATGTTTTTCTAATTTACCAGTTTTTCTTCCTGAATTAACTGTGAAGCATGGAATAAAATAATTAGCACCCAGTTTTGGATTAAAACATGTTAAATTGTCCAGAAGACAATAAGAAGGATAGTAAATTAATAGGTTAAGTTGTAAAAATATGAAAACGTAAACAGTCTATTTGGAAATAATTAATTATTTTTAGGATGATTGAGGTAATTTATATGATAGTGTATCTGCATAAAATATTAATTCATTTATCCTTTAACCCGCTTATTCCCTAATTCGAGGTTACAGTGGTGTGCTGAAGAATATCCCAGCGCATATCCTGGTGTACATTGGGCAAAAGGCAGCGCTACAATCACACACACTCACTCCTATAGACAATTTAATAAGTTACAATTTTATAATCACAGTATACTCTTTACTCTATAAATTCTCTATAATTAATCTCTGTTAAAGCTACAAGAGATTTTTTTCCCTCTGTGTTCTGTGTTCTGATTTGCGGTGCAGTCAAATATAATTTTGACCCTGCACATCCTTTAATGTGACTATTGCAGATGCACACATCATGTTTTTTTTATCTGAGCTTGCCTTGCTTAATTTTGTTCAATCTTATTTTGGCATTAGTATCACCTATGAAGATTGCATTTGTTGTTGAAAAGGATATCTTAGACTTGTATATAGAAACAGACGAAAAAACATGTATAGCCAAGGCAAGAGTTTAGGATGTTCTAAAAAGAAAGACCCAACAGATGTAATGAGCAACAGATACTGAATAGGTCAGCCAATAAAAACATCAACAGCTGATGACAGAATATTGTATGCATCATAAAAAAACAAACCAACAGGTTGATCATGTCAGTGTCGTAGTCCAAACATTAAGTGTTATTTTATTTATCTTGAGGCTTTATCTGTTTCTGTTTTTTTGATTACTTAAATTTGATTCTTCTGATAAGTAAGTGGAGCCGCACGGTGGCATAGTAGATAGCATGGTCGCCTCACAACAAGAAGGTTCGGGTTCGAATCCCAGGCCAGGAATCTTTCTGTGCGAAGTTTGCATGTTCTCCCCACGCTTGAGTAGGTTTCCTCCGGGTACTGCGGTTTCTTCCCACAGTCCAACAACATGCAGATTAATTGGATTGATACTAAATTGTCCGTAGGAGTGAATGTGTGTGTGAATGGTTGTTTGTCTATGTGTTGCCCTGAGATGGACTGGCGACCCG
>JAOTRA010000002.1:4803477-4820387 GCA_026260255.1 Pseudolaguvia tuberculata | reverse complement strand
GGGTTTCCTCCGGGTACTCCGGTTTCCTCCCACAGTCCAAAAACATGCAGATTAGGTGGATTGGTGATTGTAAATTGGCCATAGTGTGTGTGAATGGTTGTTTGTCTATGTGTTGCACTGAGATGGATTGGCGACCCGTCCAGTGTGTACCCCCGCCTTTCGCCCTATGCGTGCTGGGATAGGCACAGCCAGACTCCCGTGACCCCGGATTCGCGAATAAGCGGGCAAGAAGATGAATGAATGAATGAATTTACTAATTTAATGAAATGTATAAAATGTAATGGTTTGACTGGGGTTTTTTTCATGCTGTCTAATAATATATATATATTATGACAGGACGCCTTCTAAGAGCCTATCAGATCATCTTCAACTGGGACCGACTGGCATCATGGATCAACCTAACGGAGGAGTGGCCATACCGGACGTCCTGGCTCATCCTCTTCCTGGAGGAGAATGATGTGGTCTCGGACCAGGTCACACTTAAGACCATCTACGAAAGGTCGGACTTAAGTTAATAATGGAACAGAACAAATTTCCAACAAATTTACACACTAGTACACAGAAGTAACAAGGTTTAGCAGCTTGGACATCTCCTGTTTACACTCGCTCCTACGCTGGCCTGAAGGTGGCAGTAGAGAATTTTTTTTGTACAAAATTTCTTTTGTACAGAATTTTTTACCCTCTGCATTACTTTTGACCTGGTCAGGAAGAGACCTTTTGTATGAAGTAATGAGTTTTGCCCTTTCTGTTCAGCCAGTGAAGTTGCCTTTTTGTGTCAAATGTCATAGAATAAAATATCAGAGGTTTTTTGCAGAATGCTGTATCTAACAATTACATGCACAAGACTTGCCTAATTCTGTGTTATACTAGTGAATACAGAGAGTCGAATGAAAAGCTGTGCGTGTGTGTGTGTGTGTGTGTGTGTGTGTGTGTGTGTGTGTGTGTGAAGCAGTTGCTGCTGTTGCTCAGGGCTTGGCCTTTAAAGGTTGCTTTCTGTCACACTGCACTAGCATACTGTGACTCCCCAGGCTGTGGAAGTGTCAGAGCGCCTCAGTGTCAGCATCTGCTTCCTCTCCATACAGCCTCTCTCTCTCTCTATCTCTATCTCTCACTCTGTCACACACACCTATTCTTTCCATACCTGAACCATGTTTTCCCGGTAGTGTATAAATGCACCTACTATCTTCCTCCTACTCTTTTCTCATGAAATCCAGTCTCATCTCCTCGCCTGGTAAAGAGATTCATTAAAAGAATTCAGTGCACTAATTACAGAGGCAACATTTTAAAACTTATATTAACTTAACATTACTACATGTGACTGTCCAGAGTCAGGATCAGAGTGACAATGCATGTATTGCAGTTTGTGTTAAATCTGTACAAGCCAAACATGCTTTTAACTGCTCAAAAATTTTATTCTTTTCAGAAGTGCTTTATTGCGAGGTTAATGTTACAGTGTTTTTGGTTGGTATATTTGTTGAAAAGCCAGAACAGAAACTTGTCATGGAGTGATGTGTCAGAGTAACTGGGAAATACTATGCTTGCTTCGACATTACTGTCTGGTTAGCCTTGCCCATCAATTTCGGTATTCACTTGATAGGTGTATTTTCATGCATTTTGATGAAGGGGCTAAAAAACAGGACAGAAAGTTTAAATATACTTTTAAATGATTGGGTTTCCATATACAGTGGAACCTTGCTATTTGTACACAATTTGTTCAAAGCAATTCCTTCGAGGCAATTCATTCAAGGCAGTTCGAATAGCGGTTTGTACGAATGGTGAATAATTTTTCCACATAAGATATAATGTAAATTGGATTAATCCGTTCCAGACCCACACATGATTGCTTATTTAAACCTATGAAAAACAATAAATATACAGTTCTTACAGTACTTAACCAGTATCATTCAGTGTATCTTTAGATACACATGGTATGTTCACAGCAAACCTTTAGTAGAAGTTATAAACATTTAAAAATACAGTAATTAAAGAGAATTTTATAATCACTCAAGTCTATCATATAAAATCACGTGCCTGTTTAGAACATGAAAGAATAGCGCAGCAGTCATTAGTGACTTAGGGTAAAATAAAATTCATGAACTGGGCAATATGAGTCGTTTTAAAACACAGTCATCAGCAGTTGCAGATCTTCTTTTTTCTGAAGGAAGCTAAAAAAAAGAGCCGACATGCATTGCATTCTTATCTGTGCCAGATCTGCCTCCTGATAATAAACTGTCAATTTTTTCTTGATGCTCTCTTTTTGCCTTCTCCCGTGTTGGTCACATGTTCAAACAAGTGCTATAGCTCATCGCTCCCTAAATTCCCCTGCGGCAGTTTGTAATTTTCCCATTTAAGTAGAATCTGGATCTTTAAAAATTTTTTATTCTCTCTTCCTCTGTTTTAACTGCCATTTGAAAAACACTGACCCACAAACAGTCAAGAGTCCTGCTTCCTTCTCGGTCTGTGTGTAGGGGCATTGTAAAACACCACTGCCTATGTTGCTACGAGGTCAACTTTCCGTATACGCCCCAGGGCTAAATGTCGCCCCAGACTCCTCAGCCTATCGGAGAGCATGTTACCTAAAAGACGGGTGAAAAAGTGAGTCAGCGTTTCATAGGTCAGCTGTCACTCTGAATTGCATTCACAATGTGGTTTCTCTCTGTTTCGTGTGTGTGTGTGTGTGTGTGTGTGTGTGTGTGTGTTCGCGCATGTGGGTGAGAAAGAGGGGGCTGATGGACGCATCATGTGCTTGGGAAGAGGACATACTGTGTGTGAGAGCATGTGGGCGTATTGCCTAGTTTAGATTTGTTTTCATGTTCTCTCCTTCTCCCTTTTTCTCACACACACATTGATTTCTGGAAAGGAGAAGTGATAGAATACCCTTTTAACTGACCTTGTTCTCTCAGAGTGGATTAGAAGTCATGAAGCCTTCAGGCTTTTTCCAGCATTTTGCAAAGTATCTTCCTTCTCAGTGTTGTTTTAAACTTAGAAACTCTCATGATGCTGTGTATAAAATAATGGTAAATAGCACACACACATACAAACATCTTGCTGCATTTACTCTCCCTTAATAATACATTTAGTTTTATCTTTTTGGATTTGATATTGTCAGTTTTCTTATGGACACAGAGCACAGTCACAGTCTGTAAAAAATACTAGTACTTTTAGCATGGAAACATCTTTTTCTCCCACAGTGATCCAGTGTTTTAATCTGCTGCAGAATGTGAATAATCTGTTAATAACATTAGTCTGTTTTATAATCAACACACAGTGTGTGTCTCGGAGAGGGCAGCTCTCTGCACAAAGATCGCTGTGTCCTTAGGAGACATAGGCCGAGTCTGTACCTACTCACACAAACACCCTGTCCAGCATGAATCATCTGTTCTACTGGGAAAACTACAAATTGCATGTAGGACGCCAAGTCAATGCTCCAGCGGTTTTAGCACACTTAAGCAAATTGAAAGTAAAACAAGCTCAAAATGTTGCACACATTTTAGTTATTTATAGATGTCAAAAGTTACAAATAAACACTTGGACTGCGTTTGTTGGACTATGCTGCTCATATAATTTATTTGTTTACATTCTCTACCCTGTGTCGCTCTTTCCTTGTAAACTCGCTCAACTGCTACTTCTCTGGCTCACCTTAGAGAAAAGTGAGAAAAGGAAACAGTGCAATTACATTCAAACCATAAAAAGCAAGTCCACCAGCAGCCGGAAGCTCATATCAAGAGCTCCGGTCGAGAGGAAGCGAGAGTTCTTCTGACGGCTGGTGGCCGTGATCTGGTGTGGAGTTTTTGCGCGGAGTCAGGTCCAGCGGGAGGTTATTTCTGGTACCGCGCTCCGATTTTAGCTTGTCGAAAGGTGTGGCCCACCGAGCCGACTCGCTCTGACATCTGGTGTCCTTCGCGTGCCAGCACGGCCTGACAGAATCCAAGCAGGCTGAGCACGGTGCCCAGACCAACCTCTCCCCTCCTGACTCGCACACACATACACCTGTCTTGCGCCGCTAACATATGCCATTCACCCTCCTCCCCTTCCTACACACACAAACACACCTCCCATACTGCCAAAGCCCCTTGTTAATTAACCGTTAGGAGAGCTAGTGACACGTGCTCCCACACAACCTTTCACACCCAAGAGCGAGTGTGAAAGCTCAGGAAAGAGCACATGCCCCCTCACCTTTTGTCTTCACCTCACTAACGGTCTTTTGGCATGACTCCCTCACACTGTCCTTCTGTTTTTTAAACGCTTTTTTTTCTCGGATGCTTAAACTCTCCTCTTATATTTTTTCACTTGTTCATTTGGAGGTGGATTATTCCAGTGTTGCACCCTCAAAATCAACTGAAAACCAATTTTTTCCACAGCTTTTCAAGTAATGACATGGATATCTAAGTCAACCTCAATTAAGAAAAAAACTCTTTTTGTAAAGAACCATTAAGATGGAATACTGTTGTCAATTGGTATCAATTACCTTCAAAGATAAAAAAAAGTTTTGTCTGAAGCACATCATTTCTTTTGATGCTTTCTGCCTAATAAGGCCTTAAATATTATACATTCATCCATACATTCCTTTTTTCTTCTGCTTTTGAACTTCTGTGCCCTAGAAGAGAGAGTCTTCCTTCATGGACTTTCTCTGTTGCTTCCTTATTTTCACCTATGTAGTGACCTTGTCTTCAACAAGCTTGAGAGATTTGCTCCTTATGATTCTCCCTCTGGATTGAACCTCTTGTACAACTCCTTGAACCATTTGGTGGTGGGAGTGAACCTGTCAATGAATGGCACTGTAAATGATTAGGCTGTTGACAAACCCCATTTACTTCCTAATCAAAGGGAGCGCTATCTCTGAAAAAGAGCTCACTTATTGAGGACACACAGAGTCTTTGCCTGGCAAAGTGACCTCCAGATGGTTGAGATGAGCTGGGGAGTGGGAGAAAGTGAAAGTTAGAAACAAAGTGAGAGAGCTGTGTGGTGAACTGAGGAAGAGGAGAGTGGATCTAACACTGGTTTAAATCCTGTGCTTTGTAGTTCCCAGGCTCTTGGCTTTTTTTTTTATTTTTTTTTACAACATTATGATAATGACGAAAGTGGGAACTGATTGAATGTTACACTGGTAGTAAGCCAAAGATCTGAAGTATTTTAGGGATTTAAAAAATGAAGTGTTCAAGAGAAGAAGACAAAAATGTCAGTAACATAGAAGCAATTGAAAGCTTATCATAACATATTCTGTGGCATTTTAGTGGGAACCATGCAAATTTGATTCATTCACAAGAATATTCAAAGCTCTGCATAAAGTCTAGGGAATTTAAAATAATATTAATAAATCTACTTATCCTAATAGCTAACAAAAGAGTTTGTTTTCTCAAAGATACAACTATTTTTATTATTATTTATTGTTATTTTGCATAAGCCAGCCTGACTTTTGATAGTTATTTATTATTATTTATTTGCACTCATATAGTTTATATTGTTTTTTATTGTTTTGCACCATTTGTTATATCAGATTTAAAATCAGAACCATGTTAAAAACGTTAGGACAAGAATTAACAATAACTTTGTAGGTAGGAGCTGGTTTTCCGTTGATAGCAAGCCTGAGTTTTAAATTAACATTATACTGTGTCAGGAAGTTGTTTAAGAGAACATAGCATTCAAATCATATGGACAATCTTGAAAAGAAGACATGCAGCCACATTATAGATCAGTTACAATGGTATTGTCTATAATACCATAGTCTGTAATACTATACCGGTAAGGGCCATACTTCACTCTTGAGATAAGAAGAAACCAAGCACCTGAACAATCTGTGGTGAAAAGATTTAGGATTTACAAGTCAACATGCACAGAAAAGTAGTGCAATTCATCAGATTATATCCATTCAGCATATTATGTCTGACATGATCAAGTCCAATGGCAGGAACACTGGACGGAAACCCAGCCAATCTGGAAATATCGTCACTTGCACTTGGAAAAGGTATAAATATTGGATAAATCAGACTGATTCATTTACGAGCAACCATACTTTATCTTATAATTTTTATTGGATTTCATTTATTAATTGTACCAATAAAAATGGTGCCATTTTCACCCAGGACCAGACCCAGAATAAAAATGATGCCATTTTACCCATTGTTGTCACATGATCAAAATATTCTTTAGACAGATGAATAATGGTTAAAATAGGGTGAGATATCTAGAAACATTTACAAGTCAATCTTTGTTTCAAAGAAGCTGTCAGATATCTGCTTCAAATTCTGAAATCTGAGCAGAAAAATAAGCATCAAGGAATGGAAGGAAAATAATTGCGTTATCAGTATAGCAGTGATGTACTTGTGGGATTCTAGTTCTAGTAGTTTGATAAATAGATTGTTTTCATGTGACCTGGTATGCTCCCGTACCCTAACAAGCAATTAACTTCAGAATGCAAGTTAGAGAAGTTTAGCATGTATTTATGATACATTTTTCCTTGAACTGTTACTGATGTAAAAGTAGCTACGATTATATTTTGGGTTGCTTCATTTAAAACTACCTGCAATGGGCTGGTGACCTGTCCAGGATTAGAAGATGAATGAATGAGTGAATGATGATCTGTGAGCTGGTGTTTAAATTCATTTTTAACCAAGCAGCTGTTTTTTGACAAGTTGGTGTTTTATAATGCCTTTTTATCTCCAGTTTATTATGATACTTAATTTTTATTTAGTAAGGACACATTGACCAGCTTGCATTCCTTTTACACACTAATAATGTTTAGTCTTAAAGAGGCTTCCCATTTTCCAAGCGTAAACTCAACGGCACAGGAAAAGTCTGACTTCTTGTCTCTTTGTACTTGCATATATGTGTATCCAGTTGAAGTGGAACACACTGAGAGACACCCTACAGAATGCAGTGTCTTTACATGCAGTTGCGACTCAGCCCATGAACATGTTTGCTCTGTTTGCTTGATTGAATGCCTGGCAGCTACATACTGTAGGGATTGTTGACGGACGCCTTCAACTTCAAGTGCCAACCTGCCAGCTGCTCACAAAGTCCCACCTTTTGTTGGCCTTCATTTGTTGTCCCTGGTTGTCTATGATGTAATTCAGCCATGCTTGCTCTTTTTGGTGTGATACCATCAAATTCTCCTTATTACTTTCAACATGAACATGTTAGTTTATCTGCACCTCTAGGCATCTTGTGTAGATGCTTAAAAAGCTCTTGCTTTGCACCATCATCACAAGGTTGGCTGGAAGCAAAGTCAAGTGGCACGTTAATCGGTCAGCCGGAGGGGAAAGAGTGGGAGAATTATGCTTCTTCCCGTCAGCTGCTGCTGTATGGGAGTTTTTCAAGAAGAGAAAGAGGAGGAAAAAAAAGAAGGCTCAGTCAGTATCGGATTGATCAGAATTTAGATTAGCACGGAACTAAATTAATGTTTGGACCATTTCCTCAACACTGACTACTAGCTGAAAAAATGCTTCCTTGAAGTGGACGGTGTTCCACTGGTGCTCTGCACTATGTTTTAGCCTCAGTGAACAAAAAAAGTCATTTCAACAAGCAGCTTTTTGGTTGTGGTTAAGGTGTCACATGCAAAGCTGCTCAGCGTAGTCTTTCTAATGCAGTCTTTAAAAATCAAGCTTGTGCAAACTGAAAGAAGGTCAACACATTGTCTGTAAAAGGAGAAGATGTGTTACTGGTTATATGTACTTAGCACGTCCACCCCTTTTGCCCATAATTACTTGTTTACAAATGTATAGCTAGTGTCAGCTCAAGCTGTTAGAACTAGTGGTATGATGCCATGTTTATAATGCCTAGAGTGAAAGTGGTGTTTGGATATGACTGGTGTCAGGACATTGTGTTTTGTCATGCCTGATAAAATAGAAGAAATTTGCTGGAGCTTTCATCCAAGAAAAACATTCTTTAGAAAAGTTACTGTAGTGTTGCATTTATAGTTTCCATTCCAGACCTGCCGCCATCTATGGCTTTTTGATATTTATTTGGGTGAAACATTAAAGTGTACCCCAGAATTCACTAAACAAGCAACATTTTGGTGAGAAAATGCAGAACCTCCTGAACAGAATCACAGTAAAATTATTCAACAGTTCCTCTAAATGAAAAAATATAATCACTAAGTCAAATGAAAGGTTAAATGCTTATCTTATGTCTTAGATCTACATAATATTAATTTACTTATTCGCATAAATACAAGGCATCAGTATTTAGACAACATTCTATATATTCTAATTTAATATATAAAACAAATTTCATTTTTATATGTCACATACATATTATATACACTGTACAGTATATAATGTTTTTCTTCGCATGTCCCATCTTAGAAGGTTGGTTCGAGAGCGTAGCATTAGCTGTGGTACAGCGCCGCTGTACAGAAAGGGTTAAGGCTCTTGGCCGACTTTAGGACTTTAGGTCTTGGCTGACTTGAGCCTAGGACTTCCTGGTCTTCCTTGGCAGTGAGGCTTGAACCCAGGTTTTCATGGTCTCCTGATTAACAACTCAGCTCCTTAAATTTGCTCCCTATGACATACACTATATTGCCAAAATTTTGTGTGCATCTGACCATCGGGCCCATATGTTCCTTTCCAAACTGTTGCTACAGATATGGAAGCATGCAGTTATTTAGAATGCTTGGTATGTTGTAGCATTACATTTTTCCTTTACTGTAACTAAAAGACTTCAATACTGTTCCAGCATGACGATGACCCTGAGCACAAAATCTCTGAGCTCCATTATCACATGCTGTGTGAGTGTTTTCTCAAAGTTCTGATTCACCACTGAATACTTTTTAGGTTCAAGCTTCAAATATTAGTATAAAACAATCTAATAAGATGTTTAAAATTGCATTTGCTTGTGATGCTCAGGAGAACACAAGATTTTGGCAATATAGTGTATCATTCGCCATAAAATCTGAATCATAGGTTTAAAATCATAGTTACACTATATGGCCAAACATATTTTCTCACCTGCCTTGACTTGCATATAAACTTAAGTGACATCCCATTCCTAATCCATAGGGTTCAATATGACGTTGGTCCACCCGTTGCAGCAATAACAGATTCAGCTCTTCTGGGAAAGCTGTCCACAAGATTTAGGAGTGTGTTTATGGGGATTGAGGTGCATACCAGTTCATATTCACCAGACGCCAGTGCTTTGTGCACTGGTGCACAGTCATGTTGAAAAGGAAGGGTAGCGCTTGAAACTGTTCCCACAAAGTTGGAAGCATGAAATTGTTCAAAATGTCTTGGTATGCTGAAACATTCAGAGTTCCTGCCACTGTAAATGTACCCAAGCACAGCTCCTATAAAACAACCCCATACAATAATCTCCCCTTCACCAAACTTTACACTTGGCACAATGCAGTTAGACAAGTACTATTCTTCTGGAAACCATCAAACCCAGACTCGATCATCAGATTACCAGATGGAGAAAAGCAAATCGTCACTCCAGAGAACGCACCAGTGGTGCAGTGGCAGCGTGCTTTACACCACTGCATCTGTTGCTTGGCATTGTACTTGGTGACATATGATGATCTATCTGGAGCTAATCTGAAGACCACATGAAGTTTGGAGGTCTAAAACTATTGACTCTCAGAAAGTTGGTGACCACTTTGCACTGTGCTCCTAAGCATCCAAAGACCCCTCTCCGTCGGTTTATGCGATTTACCACTTTGTAGCTGAGTTGCTGCTGTTCCCAAACACTCCCATGTTCTTTTAATACAACTGAAAGTTGACTGTAGAAAATTTAGAAGCAAAGAAATTTCACAACTGGATTTGTTGCACAGGTGGCATGGAATTCACTGGAATTCACTGAGCTCCTGAGAGCAACCCATTTTTTCACAAATGTTTGTAAAAACAGTCTACATACCTAGGTGGTTGATTTTAAACACACCTGTGGCCATGGAAGTGATTGGAATACCTTATTCTGATTATTTGGATAAGTGAGTGAAAACATTTGCAATATTTGGTGTTTAGATTTTATATCTAAATGAGCTGTTATTCTAAGGAAGCATATGGCAAATTCATTTGATGTTTGCATTAATTTAACGTTACATGGCAAATCTGTTTGCTATTCCTCAACATCTATACAAGAAATGGCATTTGACATTAAGTTAAGGACCATAGAAAGGCATTTTAGAAACAAACAGTGTAAGTAAGATGATGTTCATTTTCCAAATATGGAGCAGAATCACATGAGTTCTAGCTGGAGAGTGTTATGAGTATATTTAACCATGTGCCTCCTAAAAAGTACTCCCTTAAAAATATTTGTGACGTTGTATCCCAGTAGAGGATAGTAGAGAAACGTGTGTATCTGTGCCTTTGTGTGTGTGTGTGTGTGTGTGTGTGTGTTGACAGAGGAAGTCTCTCAAGGCACTCTTGTCACAGGCTCCCGTTTGTCTGTGAGTGAACATATATGCACACAGTTTCACACACCATATAAACAGTTCCAGATGGACTTTAGGAGATGTAAGCCACCAGTTCTGCCTAATCCAATGCGTGGGAAAGCACCAGCTCCCATTCCCATACAGGCATTATGAGCTTGCTCTCCATCTCTGCTTCTTTGTGATACAAACGTATTTCTGAACATTATTCCTATTTCTGTATGTTTTTTTTATCCTCCAGCTCTTGATCGTGATGATTCTATCCTCACATAATGTCATTGAGGAGAAGGTCAACCATCAGATCACATAGCATATATTGATGATCAGTGACTGCAAGTCCTTTAGGAGCACAGTGCTAGTTATTGTCCAGGGTGTCTAAAATCTTCTATCCCACCCAGTTGATCATACGCACTGTTAAACACACTGATAAAGAACATAGCTGTTTACAAATGATGTGTGAAAATTACAGCCAGATAAAAAAATAAAATAATTTTTTAAATAGTAAAAAAATAATAAGCTGAAATATTTTGTTGTGTTTCTTAGATGAAATAATCTCAGCAACAGATCAGACGGCAGAAGAAAATTACACTAAGCAATTCGTTTATGTTGTTGTTATTAGTATGCACACGGAACACTAAGAACAGGACACAGTTTCCTATATATATTTCATCCATTCATTCATTCATTCATTCATTCATTCATTCATCTTCTTACCCGCTTATTCCCAAATCCGGGGTCACGGGGGTCTGCTGTGCCTATCCCAGCACACATAGGGCGAGAGGAGATATATTTCAGTATTTTAATATTTCTTTTTTTTTTTTTACAGAAATAAAACTCAAAGCAATAATCACAGCAAAACAAACTGTTGTTTTTGAGTTATCATTTTAAAGTATTTTTATTTAACTTCTACCAAATTGCTTAGCAACCCTTTCATTTCTTTTCACTGTAGAATTTCAAAAAATATCCCCACCACTAAAGACGTAGAACCGCTTCTGGAAATCGACGGAGACATCCGCAGCTTTGAAGTGTTCCTGTCTTCCCGAACCCCTGTGCTCACAGTTCATGATGTAGAGATGTTCCTACCCTGCACAGTCAACCTAGACCCCAAACTTCGAGAGATCATTGCAGGTGCAGTATACAAACATCAGTCAGTTTATTGTTACCAGAATACCCATTTTTCAGCAGAGAGAGTTCCCAGGTATTAACCATTAAAAAACTTCTGTGCCACCCAGAGTGTCGATCTCCTTTAAGACCTTAGGCCAGAACTTTAAATGGTTCCACTATTGAGCTTTTGATAGAGAAACAGGATTCATTTATGCTTAGTTCATGCTGTAGAGCATCATTTAAAATGCTTTCTTCTTTCTGACTTACTCTGACTGCCTTTTCCCTAAGCTGAAATATATGATTACTGCAAGAGGAAAAAAGTGTTGTCTGACTTTTTTGGCATAATGTACTGGTAATCTGCTGAATCTTTTGGGAGGAGACTGTTTGGTCATCACTGTTTGTTGTTTGGAGAACTAGCCCACAGAGCCAGTCCTTTTTTCTTCTTTCTCACAGGACTTGCTAAAAATGCTTCACTTCATTTGGCTAAAGTTAACCATGAGTGGGAGTAAATGAATGCTTTTAAACACATGTTAAAAATTATAATCTTGTATCAGAAATGATCTCTCTCTCTCTTTCTCTCTCTCTTTCTCTCTCTCTCTCTTTCTCTCTCTCTCTCTCTAACTTTGTGGGAAGTGGAGGCCTAGTGGATAAGGTGTTGGACTAGTACCGTGGTTTGAATCCCACTTCCAACAAACAACCACCGTGGGCCCTTGAGCAAGGCCCTTAACCCACAATTGCTTACCAAATGTAAGTCGCTCTGCCAAATGCCAAACTGTAACTGTAACTTTCTCTCTCTCTCTCTCTCTCTCTCTCTCTCTCTCTCTCGCGCTTTCTGTCTCAAAAGATGTGCGTGATGCCCGTGAGCAGATGCATCTCGGAGGAGTGAGCTATCCCACAATGCACCTACAGGAAGCTCCAGCGAGGGCACAGTCAGTGTTCCCTCACAGTCAGGGTCAGGGTCCCGTAGCCTGTTCACCCACTGGCTCCTTTCCTGCGCAAACACACAGCAGCTACTTCAGCGGCCTTACTGGACCACAGCACCCCTTCTACAACCGGGTAAGACACAGCCATGATCAACTGAACTGGCTGAAAGTGATGTTTGGTCATGATTTTTAAAAATTTTATTTTATGCTTTTTGCTTTTCTAATTTATAGCCCGTCCCGTCCTGTCCTCTTTTGTTCATGGTCTGAAATTCTCCCTCTCTCTCCTCCACCTCCATAGCCATATTTTCCTCCTCATGTCTATCAAGTGCCCCGTCATTATCCCGGCAACCCCCACCATGTCCCCTCCCGCCCTTCCTCCAAATTGGTTTTCTATGAGGACCACAATGCTGGACTAGTAAGTACACAATTAACCGTTAATACTGTGTGAGTATTTCAGTAGTGAGTAATGGTTCTTATGACTAGAAGAATGCACGTTCTTATGCACACCACCCACAATTCTCGACTGTCCTGTCTACTTTTCGTAGTTTCATTTCATTCTTCTTCTTATCCTCCTCATGTTTATTTTTGTCACAAAGGCATCACAGAAGATGCCTGTTAAGGTTACTACTGCACTATGGTACACATTATCTGTTCATCTGTGTGGGTCTCTTTTATATGCAATACAGGCCAAAATATTTGAATGAAATAAACAAAAAAGAAATAAAAAGTTATATTAAAGGGTAACTCGAAAATAGTGCAACCTTTATAAAGACAATTGCCATAAAATCAGCTAAATATTCAGAATGTTTCAAATCTTACAATTTTCCCACTGATCTACACTTCCATCAGTCCAGCAATATTCAGACACTGAGCAAATACCAATTATTTGGCATATCACAAGCATAAGTACAGCTACTATTGTCAATTATTACAAGCTACACAAATGTATGGAACGCTATTTAATCCTATAGTACGGACTTATAGTACGGACATCATGCATGTTAGCAAGTCTGCAAGTTAGACTTTGTGGTAAAATTATTTCCACATATTTGTTGCAATCCGGTCAAAATATTTTATTTTCAATTGCATATTTAAAGACATTTACTGTGCTACATTAGAACCCAGCAATATGCTAGTGTGTTTTAGAAATGTTTCTGTTCATTAAATGCATATTAATATGTGTGCTGGCGGCGCGGTGGCGTAGGCCGGGTTCGAATCCCGGGCCGGGATCTTTCTGTGCGGAGTTTGCATGTTCTCCCCACGCTTGCGTGGGTTTCCTCCGGGTGCTCCGGTTTCCTCCCACAGTCCAAAAACATGCAGATTATGGTGGATTGGGGATTCTAAATTGTCCATAGGAGTGAATGTGTTTGTGAATGGTTGTTTGTCTATGTGATGGACTGGCGACCCGTCCAGGGTGTACCCCCGTCTCTTGCCCTATGTGTACTGGGATAGGCACAGCAGACCCCGGTGACCCCGGATTTGGGAATAAGCGGGTAAGAAGATGAATGAATGAATGAATATGTGTGCTTTGTGGCCCTGTGATGGACTGGTGACCTGTCCAGGGTGTAGTCCTGCGTCTCACCCTCCGTGCACTGAAATACGCTTCAGCAAACCCTGTGACTACGATTTAGTGAATAATCGATAAATGAATGAAAGAGTGTTTTGTTGATTTGCAGCCATTTTTAATATACTTGCTTTCCTACTTTTGGTCTGTAGTGTGTGTTAAAAGAGACCCGTGTCTGATTGCTTATGCATTATGACCGTGACCTGCTTTTCCAGCCATGACCTGCTTTTTTACAGCCTACAATTACGTCAGCGTGAGGCTTCCTGTACGCTCATGCATCTATCTTGATTTTCACTGTCTACTCATACCTTTGAATAGTTTTTCTTGCTATTTTACACACTCTGTTATTCATGGGGCAATCACAACATCAAAGTTTACAGTCTAAGATTTATGTTTAGAGAAAACCATTTTTTCTGTAATCACTTACATGATTGCTTTGAAAATGCAATGCTTACAACTCAGAGTAAGATAGATCAATATAATTACCTGCATCCATTTTACAAATGCTTTTGGCTTTGACTTTTCATGTAGATATTTCCTTTAATTGAGTCATTGTGTCACAGACTCTGCAACGCAGGTAGGTTGCCAAGGAAGAGCGGATTTGGATAAATGTGTTTTCATAATATGTGTACACAAGGGTGGATGTGAAACATTACTTAATTATACAGTCAGATGTTTACTCCAAAATATGAGCCTAGAGAGCTTTTTCACACACGCACAATACACACATAGCGTAAAATTTAGTATATGTGGTTTTTAATAACATTAAATTATTAAAACAAGTATTAAATATTTATCCAAAGTTTGAGGACCTTCTAAATTGTTGTCGTTACTATGTTCCTCTATATTCAATTAAACTGATATAGTCTATTTCAAATTAAACTTAAAAGTTTCAAATGTTATTGTTATTAACATATTCTGAGCGTAAAATAATTGTGTGCCAAATTGCATAGAAAACTATTACCTAATGTTTCACTTTCCAGCTATGGAAAAATTCCAGGTATGATCTGAATTTCTAAAGCCTCTTTCATTTGTTTTAATATAACTTTCCTATCTTCTTCCTGACAGACAATGTCTCAGCCTCCCAGAGTAAAGCAGGTATAGGCTCCTACGCATGAGCTGTTTCCTCGTTTATTCAGCTTTGGCAAGCTTACCTAGAATACCATTTCTAATATTTTGGATTTCAAAAATTCTTACTCATCTGGTTATATTCATGATGAAACCGGTACTAAAAGGTAGCATTTTAACTATAGGGTCATGTCAAACAATTAATAAATGCTGTTTGTGTTTGCCAATGATTCACACTAGAATTTTCATGGAGTGCCTAAAATGTCTTCATTTCAAAGTTGCTGCTGAATCTTTCACTTCTCACATTGGTAACCTTTAACATAAATTGTATTCCTCATTTAGACTTACTAAGACAGTTTTAGTTATTGTCCTCAGATAACCAGCTTTCAGGATCAGTTCCTAGAACAATGTTTGTGATTCTGGGCTTTGGGTTTGTCATTAAATGAACCATTGGTTTATAACCAACCCCCGAACCGCGGGCCGATACTGGTCTGTGGATCAATTGGTAACCGGCCGCACAAGAAATCATTAATTAGAAGAAGAGAAGCATTTATTATATGATTCAGAATAATCTTTTATTTTGAAATGAATTAGTGGATAGTGAAGAGTCTACGACTTCCAAGAACAATAAAGCTTTTAAAAGACAATATCAGGAGTCAGACTTGAAATATGGATTTATGGTGACAGGTGAATCCCACAAGCCAAAATCCACTCTGTATAATATGCGGCGACCGGATCTAATGACGCATCGAAGCCTTGGTACTTGAGACTTTATTTATGTTTATGGTATACGTTATTCTGATTTTATGTTATTTGATGGTGCAATGTTACGAAAAAGCTGCTTGTCAATTGTCAAGCGTTGAGCGGTCTGTGGCGATAAAAAGGTTTGGGACCACTGGTCTAGACCACTTCTGACAAAAACATGATACAATCACAGCCACCAAAATTCTTTAATTTTAGCTTTAGGTTTTAAACGTTATGGTAACTGTTTCGTAATTACTCATTTATGGAATGTCTCGCATTATCAGCTGCAACCCATTATATGCTCTTGGCATTTCTCATCTCTTTAACTACCTGAGATAGCAAGGGTGTATAGCAGGATAAAGACCATTTCATCTGGTTGATAAATCTGACACTAGTATTAAATATAAAGCGCCCATCAAGAATATACAGTCAGCTACCAAGTCAAAGCTGAAATTTAGTTTGGTATCCTAATAATTTAACATTTTTCTCAGGCAATTCACATTTACATAACCTCTGTCTGTTATAACCAAATAATTTCAAATTATACTTGTACAAGTAATTTTTTAAAAGTCACAGACCGGCTCGACAGGTTGAGGTAAATTTTATGATTTGACACAGAACTTCATAGGCTTTATTTGGTTAGCGTGCCACCATTCTGTTTATGAATGGCACTTGACTTTACCCATTTGATTTGATACATAATGATTTCTATCTATGCCATAAATACCTGCTTCACCATACAGAACTACAGTGTCGGTATTCATTCCAACCATCCATGCATCCACCTGATTACCGCTAGTGAGCACTCAAACACACAAGCTAATTAGGTGGAGTGGTGTATTGTTGGAATAAATAGACATTATATCCCTCTATCTAAGCATTTGCTTTACAGTGTCATTCGTCACTTGTTTACTCACTGAGTTTTGGTTCTGTTTAACTCAATGTTTTTGGAATTGGTCAGCAGACATGGCTTCATACGTTGTACCTGCTGCCATGTTGTATTCTGTTACATGTTTCTCAGACTGTAATGCATGGATGCATGAATAAACAGTGTTATTAGGGCTATGTAAATCATTTAGTGTGTGTGTGTGTGTGTGTGTGTGTGTGTGTGTGTGTGTGTGTGTGTGTGTGTGTGTGTGTGTGTGTG
>JAOTRA010000002.1:4759679-4777502 GCA_026260255.1 Pseudolaguvia tuberculata | reverse complement strand
CACACACACACACACACACACACACACACACACACACACACACACACACACACACTCACACACACTCACACACACACACACACACACCTTCTAGCTGCACAACATCACTTAAGATAACCAATAGGGCTGCTGTGTGTCCTTGGAAAAGCAGCTGTAAACACTGGTCTGCACGAGACTTGGATTCTTTGTTTCTGGACCACACAGGCAAACATAATCAGCGCTTCTGCCAGGCAGCCGCATGCCAACCATGCCAGATAAGATGGCACCTGGCTTGGCATACACTGGTCAATCAATGATTACACACAAATGTGTGTTTCTAAAGACAAAAAAACAACTGTGAGAAAAATGATATAAAAACATGAGCATGAATGTGAATATTTATTGGTAATAAAAAAATTATTAAAACTAGTGCTGAAACCATGTGAAACAGTGTTTCGGATGCTTAGTTTAATGACTAATACCTATTAATTTATGTTTAATAATTACTGTTAGTACTTTCAACAAGAGTCAAGTATCAAATCATCCAAAATATGTCATGAAAAATCAAATGACATAAGTAATAAATATTTAAAAATAAATCTGTGGTTTTAGCCATGAGAGCACAAAAACGTGAAATAGATCAAATAAAACAGTCCCAACTGAAAGCAAGCCAGTAGTTTTCACAGAAAATAAGTGTTATAGTCTATATAATTCATTATATATATAGATCTACTGTATATTAATTTACACTTTAAATGTTCATTCATTCATTCATTCATTCATTCATTCATTCATTCATTCATTCATCTTCCAACTCGCTTATTCCCTAATTCAGTGTCACACGGGTTGCTAGAGCCTATCCCAGTGCAGATAGGGCAAGAGGGTTACACTTTGGACACACACTCCATCACACACACACACACACACACACACACACACACACACACACACACACACACACACACACACACTCCAATGGGCAATCACCAGAAAAACTAATCAACCTAATGTTTTTAGATTGTTGGGAGGAAACCCAGAGAAAACCTACACAAGCGCAGGGAAAAAACTCTGCACAGAAAGACCTCTTGCCTTGGAATTGAATTGACCTTCTTGTTGTGATCAGTTTTAATTCTTTGACCCTTTCCTGTCTGAAATCTTTATCCAAATACATAAACATAACCCAGAAATGTAGCCACTTTGCACAGACTATACCAGTGTTATTGCTTCCCTGAGAATAAAGTGTTTGCCAGTAATGATCTTACCCACTGATGAACAATCAAATGTGTAACTAACTGTAGTGAGCAGTGTAGCAGCAGTGAGCAGAGGAGCGCAAAACAGGCTATTTAGTTCAAGCTGTACTCATGTAAAATCACAATTACAGCCAATTAAACATAATAAAAACTAATCATAGAACCTTGGGGAAAACCAATTAAGTGCAAGAAGTAATTAGTCACTTTTCACTGAAGGATTTGATTGTCTTGGTCGAGGTACAACTGCTGGCATCACTCACATGGATACCAATTATTTAAAAAGTCTATGGCCAGTTCTGTTAGTGTGTCTGGCAGCTTTTGTGCTTTACCTCATTGTGGGATTTCTAAATATAGGGTGTAGCTTTGCCAAACCTTTTGCTTTAGCCTCATTTTAGACATACAAATGATATTTGTACCAGTGGATAATGAATTCCCAATGTTGTGATGTAATATGAGATTTAGAATGGTTGGGAATGTTTTCAGGGTGTGATGTCACTGTGTGTGTATGTGTATTAGAAAAAAGCAGAACTTCATTCTGTTGCCCAGCCTGAGCAACAGACTTCAGGGAGAGGGCAGATGGACGAGGATCAAATCATCTTCTCTCTCTGTTTCTCACACGTTCTTGCATTCAGTCCGCTCTTACTTCTTTCTAACTATAATACAATGTTTGTTTCTATACAATTACTGCAATGCAAAGTATGGAATAACAAACAAAGTAAAACTATTGCAATTTGTAGAAAAACAAATAAAGTAGAGACCACCATGACTATTTAATCTATAGCAAACTGGTAGGGAAAAATGATGGTTGCAAACAACACTACTATCAATCAAGTACTTGTCTGGCATTACCCTTCTGGCTCCAAAGGTTAGAACAGATGTTGGGAGGGAGGACAAAATGGACATCATCCCCGCAGAGAGAAGCTTTATTTTTCTCCCAGTGGCTATTGCAGGCTCCTTGATATGCTAATCCTGAGGACAAGTGTGGTCCAGACCCACATAGACAGACGGTGGGAACAGACCATGAACACTCTCAAAGTACCTTTCCTCCCACCCCCCCACAAAATATGTCCCCAAAGCATCAAAATATGTCCCTCAAGCCTTTTCTTCTCCTCTATTAGTCAGAGGAGAAGAAAAGAAGCACACCGAAAATTTCACAAAGAAAATTTCATTTGTTAATCAAAATGTTGGATCTATTTATTTTTATTGAACCTGCCATCATGTCATCACTCATTTGATGACTTACTGTTTTCTGTTTCTCTGCCCTTGTCACGTGCCACTATTTTACTCATGCCACCATTAAAAAAAAGAATGTATGAAAACAAAGATTTATACATGGCTGTTGCTGTGATGTACATTTCTTTTTACAAATAACCATTTTTTTATTCTTCCAATTGCACAATTTTCTCTTGCGCTTTTGTATGCTTGCACACACTCATACAGCCACACATGCTGGTGGCCCCAGCAGCAGCTGGCAGGCCGGGCTAAGTGGAGCTTCTCTAAAGCCGGGCTGTAGAGGCCATGTGGACACTTTAAAGCTCATCTTTGCAGCCTGTGAAGTTGTTAAGGAGCTCTGTACATTGGCGGCTGCCACTGAGAATTCCATGCCAGATGTAGCACGTGGCCAGCACAGTAACCCCCTCCTCCTCCTTCTCCATCCCAACCCACACTTTTTGTCTATCTCGCTTTCTGTTTCTTTTACTCACCATCTCTGGTGTAGTGTCTTGTCCTAAATGCCATCTGTGCAGAGTGAAGCCTCTACCTGCCTAAAATACATTTGTTTAACTCATAGACAGCGTTCTACAGAATCCGTATCCGAATCTGTGCTGTTGAATGAAATATTGTAGCAACACCCATGACTTCCTTCTGCACTAAGGATCATCATCATAAAACACCATTAAAGCAGACTAAAACAGTCCTTGCCTTCTTATCATGGTTTTAAAAAACCTCTGGACAGATGTGTGCTGTTGTTTGATTGTTGCTGATGCTTCTTGGTTTTGTTATTTTGAAGAAAAGGTCAGTATAGATCTGGCGTTCCTCTTTCGTATTCACACTTTGTTAGTGTACCGGTGGGGCTTGTTCACAGTCGTGTCACTGCACAGCTGTTCACACTACCCCAAGTGTTCCCCTGTGGATGTGCAGTTTCAGCTGAGCTGCTATCCTCACCTGAGGAGAAGTGTATGAGGGTGTCGTAGTCGCAAACCTGTCCTTCTCACTAGATCTCAACTTTTCCTTCTGCTTCCACAGTTGTGCTTGTACGCATGTGTGGAAAGAGCACTGCCTTTGACAATCTGGCTCCAAAATGGACCTGGCAGGTTTCTCTTTAAGAAAAACACTTTGCACATTATCGCTCCACCTGACAGGAATCATGTATGTCTATCACCTTTCCTTTCCCTTCATCTAGTTGCTTATTTCCCATAGGGGAAGAAATTACAGCTTGGAGGGCTGCGAAGAAAAGTGTGTCTTCTTTGAATTGGTGTCCATCTGTTTCCAGGAGCAGTTCCTGTTCTCTAAAACACAGTGTTTCACTGGTTAAACATCTCCATAGCATTAATATATTCACAAGATATACTGATATATTGTTTCTGAATAATCTATATTACTAGAATATATATTAGGATCCAGCAGACCCCTGTGACCCTGAATTCGGGAATAAGAGGGTTAGATGATGGATGAATGATGAATAAATATTTTGTTTCCTTTGTATCGGTTTCTCCGGGTACTCAGAGTTTCTTCCCACTCCGGGTTTCTCCGGGTACTCAGAGTTTCTTCCCACTGTCCAAAAACATGTACTTTATGTTGATTGGTGATTCTAAATTACCGATAGGAGTGAGTGTGAATGGTTGTTCGTTTATGTGTGGCGCTGTGATGGACTGGTGACCTGTCCAGGATGTAGCCCTCCTTCTTGCTGTATATGTTCTGAGATAGCCTTCAGCAGACCCCCGTGACCCTGAATTTAGCAATATGTGGGTTAGAAAAAATGTAAAATGGCAATTTCTGCGCATTCCATTATCAGCTACTGAATTATATGTAAGAACGTCTTTAATTTTTGAGTCCATTTAGCAGGAGCAAGCTAGGTTATAACAAAAATATAACTTTGTCCCTGTTATTAAGCTGTGGATGTTTGTCTTTCAATGTTGTGTTAATTAAATGTATAGCAACACTTTTACACTCAAGGTCTAAAACAGAGCAGCATTTACATAAAAAAAATTGAAAATCGTCATTATTAATTGGACCACAAATTTACTTAAAGGAAGTAATTTTGAGATGATTTCTCGATTTCCAGAAATGACCATAACATGTTCCTACTCGTTTTGTATTTGTTGAATAAAAAAAGTTGCCTGTAATGTATTAGAGAAACATGAGTTACCCACAAATTACTTTTTGTTTTAAGACTCAAATCAGCAGACATGAGTATAGTCTGAAATGGCTAAATTAAGAAGCAAATATTTGTAGTTTGTGATACAGAGCAGAAATGGCCAATGAAAATAGAATAGAGGTAAAAATAAAATAGTAAATAATGTAAACCGTTCAGAAATTGCACAAACATTAGAAGCGAATGTGATTAAACAGCTACGCTTAGCTGTGATTGGTGGTGGATTCAGCGTTTTTGTTTAGGATTAATGTAAACTGTTCATTTCTCGTACCATTTAATCGAACCACTCACATACATCGGGTCACCTGCATACTGATGAGATTATAACCGACAGACCAACTTTCATCCCTTTATTATTTGTCTTTTGTAATGTATCACGTTTTGCTAAGATGTTAACTTGTCGAGTTTTCTGTGGGAGCAGACAGTGGTGAAAGGAACAAAAAAAGTCATTGTATCCAGGGGGACATTGATCGCTTCTATTTTTCACTTTGCTACATGACTGAAGCAGCATGTTGGGTATGCGGTATCAGCGTCCGCCTGTTTCAAGATGTTCTTCCCTCTGCTATTTGTACATGAAGAGCAGAGATAGGTTGAACTATACTTTCCTACCATCTGCTCAGTGGACATATGGGATGGGGTTATAGGATGGAATGTATGCTGGATGGGGAAAAGAAAAAAAAAGATGATTCGTGTTGATATTATTGCATCTTGCAGCTTAAGACCAATTTTAGCTTCTTTTCTGTATACATACAGGCAGTCAACGGTTTACTTACCACTGCAGTTTCTTATGGTTTCTTTCATTTTACTTACTAGCAAAACAAAATGATAAGATAAAGAATAAATCAGAAACAAATAAATATTCTAGTTGGACTGTAAATGGATGTGTAAATAAAAGCCTTTTCTTATACTGAAGGCAATGGAGTTGGAAATTAAAGCGAGACAACTGTGAGAAATATTAGCTGTGGGTAATACACTGTTCTTCTAGAATGTTTTACCAAAATGATCATAGCGCCTATAAATAGTAATTCATAGTGTTGTGGGAAATCAAAAATTAGAGAACAATAAATAAAAAGATGTATACAACTAAAAAAGTATTGTGTAAGACTAAGAACATGGTCGCCATATTTTAGTCCGAGATAAGATCATGGCTTGGGGAATGTTTTTTTGCAGCAGGATCAAATGTAAATGTTTATCAGAGCATGCAGGTTTCTTCCTGTGGGTATCTCTTAATCCTGTTGTGTAGGCAGACATGTGAACTAATCCAAAAGCTTAAAAACTATTGAAGCAAACATCCTTACCTTCTAGACACCCTTGTCAGGAGTGATTTAAAATTGTACATCTGACCAAAGGATGATTGGGGGTCTTGCACTCATGGGGGGTGGGGAGTTGCTTGGTTTTGTTGGGAATTGTATCCGTAAAGGTTTATTCACCATTTAAAGACAGTATCTATTAAGCTACCTCCACAATGCATAGCTATTAAAAGCTGTGACAGGTGCAAAGAGAATTGTTCCACATAGCACCGTACGACAACATTTTTCAATGTTATTTGTAATTGTGTTCATTATTCAGTCCAAATCAGATATTCATTACAGGCACTGATAACTGCTCATGCTAATATTTGCAACAGATTTGGAAAGCAGTCGTATTATTGCAATTGAGCATAATTAAGAGCAATAACGACTGGGGCCATTATAATATTGAGTTTTGTGTATATACGAGAGATAAAAAATAGATGCTGTTGGATTACTCTGACACAGGTAGGTAAAATTGTGAGCGCTAATAACGTATAAATGATCATAATGACCATCTGCTTGCTTATGGAGCTCATTATGTTAATTTTATTTTTCTGCAAATTAGCTTGAAAAGCAGCAGTGGAAAGAATAAAAAATGCACTTGAGTTAAAATGTGCTGGTTTTACTGTAGTGATAATAAAATAAAGTAAAAAATTGTTATCGAGATCATTAATGAGTTTAGACTGAATACTAGTTATTAATTTTTTAACATGTCGGCAACAGCAACACAGTTATCTGAGCTCATATTAATGCCATTTTGATAGCTAACTAGCATAGCTATAATTCTGTCAGGGGGGATTTGTAGGTGTGGGAAGTAAGTTATGCCGGTAAAGCATTTATTAAATAAAGAGGAGCAGAGCCAAAGCAGTAATCGTTGGCCAGGCAAAAGTTGGTACACAACATTCGAAATGAAACAGGCAAACAAATCCAATATATGAGGCAGAAACCATAATTATGCATAAACATAAACCGCTTGGTAGGTTGCACCACCAAACAATACTTCACATTTAGTCTTTGTTGAGGTGCAAAGGGTGCATAGGTATTTTGTTGATGGCAACTTTTGCTGGGAAAGGGGACCATTACAGCTAGTAGCTTTCTGAGATTGTATACATTATTTTCTACTGGAAATATAAAAATGAGATAAAAGTACATTTATTCATTCATCTTCGCTTATTCCATAATACTGGATCATGGGAGTCTGCTAAAGCCTTTCCCAGCTAACATAGGGACAGAGGCAGGGGTATACCACGGACAACCGGAGAACCCAGAGATTCGAACCAGTGACCTTCTTGTTGTGAGGCGACCTTGCTAACCACTATGCGACTGCATCACCCAATAAATGTACAGTGATACAATTCTATTACATTTACATATATGGTATTTTATCAGACAGTCTTATCCATTAATCTCATTTATACAGTTGAGAAATTGGGATTAAGGTCCTTGCTCAGAGGCTTAGCAGTTGGAATCGAACCCACAGTTTTCCGGTTAGCAGTTCAACACCATAATCACTGACCTATAATAAACAGTTTAAAGTAAGAGATGCAGTGAACCATGTACTCAAGTAGTGTAATGGAGGTCATTCCTTCTAGCCCCTATTTCCAAATCAAACTGCACTGCTATGGATCTTAACAACATAGAGTATGATCCACTTGAATATTCTGTTACTGTCCTTGAGTAGATTTTCCTAGTATCAGTACTTTACTTCACTAATTATTTTACTGACAACTTTAAATCATTGAATGTATGAATGTAACCAAAATAGAACTAGTGACATCAGGCACTAATAGTAGCTACAGAAATCTGGGGTGTTTTGAATCTCAGGGGTTTCTTTCACAGGGGTATTGTTATGGTAGTACAGATTTAGAGATTTGAGTTACAGTAAATGAATAATGTTTAGCTATGACTTACAAAGACATTCTTGACAACCGTGTGCTTCCAACTATGTGTCAACAGATTGAGAAAGGCACAATTATTTGCTGTATACATAAATGCATGCCTGGTGTGTTTCTTCACACCCCTAATCTCTTGAATGACTTCTGCCATTGTGTAAAAAAAATATTCCCTTCAGCTTTCCATATGTCCAGTTGAAGACAACAAACGTGAAGTTTCCTGCTTGAATATGATCAACTTTTAATAGCAAGCGTAAGCCAAGCAGCTTAATGTCCTGCCACGCAGAGACTTCTAAGCCACATATGTCAGGGTAGGAGTTTTGCGCGAGTGTAATGACTACTGTGGTGCTCTCTATCAGCCCTTATCGGCGAGTTAAACGCATGCAGTCTGTCACGATATGTGTGGATGTGAGTGTGTGGGTAGCAGCAGATTAGCGAGCAGGAGCTGAGCAGATGGGTGCAGACCTCAGCATCCACATGCACAGAGCTGGAAGAGCCGCTTTACTGCTCCTAGCTGGGCCATATCGAAGGACATTTAGGATGTATGCTGGCCTGAGCTGGTTGAAGAGGGACGACGTAGTTGCTGATGCTGGCAAGGCAGCTCTCAAAAGTGCTTTTATATATCTTTGATCAGGGAACGAAGGAAAATAAAGGAGTGTACTAAAGGAGAGGACATGGGTGCTGACCAGATCTCACAGCCATCTGGGAAACATGGGAGACAAATGTGTTTTTCCCATCTTTTTCTCATTTATTTTCTGTCCTTCCTTTCTTTTTTATTAATTCTCTCGGTAGATCGAATGTTTAAACGCAGATGTTCAACATTTTACAAGTCTTGCGAAGAGCATTTGAGGGAATTGACAGAAAGCTGAAATGTGTGATGTATGGTAGACAGCAGCAGTCTGTACTGGTTGTTTTTTTTGAGTGTCTCTTGTGACCAGGTGTGTGGTGTGGTATGGGGCTTGGATGCTGATGTGTAAAAAAAGAAATGTACATATATACACATCATCTAAATATACAGTACACTAATAGTGAACAGTTGAATATATATATATATATATATATATATATATACACACACACACACAGATGTGCACAATGAGTGTACTGTATAGGTAGGTGATAACTTTATTTGTCACTTATTCACTCACCCTGTCTCTGTTTTTCTCAGTGTGTGGCAGGCTGCATTTGTCACCATTTCCTCAATGCGCTGCTTGGTTGCTCTGTCGGCAGCAGAACTCCTCAGTGCCACTGTTTCCTGGTTACATATGTGTGTGTATGTGTGTATAGGGGGGAGTTGGGTGTGGAGGAGGTTCAGAGAGCCATGGTCTAATAAGGACTAATTATCTCTCCTTGGTAGGGCTGCTCAGATCAGGCTCAGTTTTATTGCAGGGTCACCAACAGACATCACTGAATAGGACCAAATGCAATATTATAAATCAAAAGCGTTATAGAGATGGCAAGAGAAACAGAATGAAGTCATCATTTTTATTTAATATTAAAGCTATTTCCCATAAATGAAGTAACTCATCTTGTTCTTGTGCATATAGAAGAGAAAACAGGAAACACTACTAAGGATATAAAAATCACTGATTCTTAACGTATCCATTGTTTTTATAGCAGCTTTATGGATAACGAAGCAGTCATGGTGTTCTACTTTCCTTACGGAAGAATGATGCACAAATAAATAAGCCATCAATTTTACAGGTCACTGAACGAAATTGAACTGTTGATTTATTTGGTCAATAAATCATAGCAAACAAATAGCTAGTCTGTTTATTCTAGTCTACTGATGTAAGATTAACAATACATCCAGAATCTGTACGAGATACTTCATAAACTACAACCAATTGAAAATGTCATTATGTCATGGTCATCTATTGAACTAAATTCTCCAGTAGCACCTGCACAGCCAAGAAGAAATCCTGATTTATTGTAGTAATGTATCTGTTCATCTAGTCTGTGAATGGTGTTTTGCACTGAGGATGGGATATACAGCGGACTTTCACTGCTAGGCTACAGTTTTTTTTTAATCAATATGTCCTACTGCAGCTGTTTGGTAGACTGATTAGGGGAAACACAGTGAATTGTATTGCTCAGTCACTTAGTTAAATGCTGTTCCGGGGCTGGTGGGTGACATCTGCAATCAGGTTTCTGAATTTCTGTGTAGATTATTTGGACTGTTAGAAAAGCTTTAGTATATATTATCAACATAGTTAACCAGTTAATATGTGTAAATATGTGGAAGCATGTGCAATTGATACACACTGCTCTAATATTTATGCTTTTCTCATCTATAAATTGTATTTCTTGTTTTATCTTATTTGTTTTAGTGTTTACACAACATCTGCTTTCTACTATAACCAAAAACCTTCTAAAGTATATTTTAATCTTAGATTATTAATCTAAGAAAATAATCCTAATTACAATATCAAAGTTTTAATCCAGAACCTGCATACAAGGTGTCATTCTGACTAAGAAAACCAACGTGAGACAATAAGAGGAAGTGGTAGTACAGTAGTTTTTGGACTGCCAAGTTTTTGGACTGCCAAGTGGAAGATCAGGGTTTGATTCCCAACACCAACTTAAAATATCTTTATTTAAACTGGACTGGTGACCTGTCTAGGGTGACTGGGGACCTGTCTTGGGTGTACCCCAGCCTCTTGCCTGCCTCTATGTGCGCTGGCATAGCCTCCAGCAGACCCCGTAACCCCAAATTAGGGAATAAGCGGGTAAGAAGATAAATGAATGATCATTAATCATCACTGACCCTGCGTTCTGACCACAACCTTCTAATATGGGATATATGAAGAAAGATATCTTTTCTTTCTTTTTCTTCTTTCAAAGCTAAAACATCCAAGTCAAATTGCTAGTTCTTCTTTCTGGTCAAGATAGTGTTTGTTTGGGATTTAACGGACAAGTCTGGATTCTTGTAAAATCCTTAACGACTTAAGGTCCTCCTGAGGATTACACTCTCATTTGAGGAAATTATGAGGATTCCCATAATATTTTAACACCACTTTAATAATGGCCTTCTCCTTACAATAACACCATCTTATAAACATGAATGTACAATTGATTGCATTTTCTGTTTGGATATGACCGAGTCAAATTATAAGAAATCTTAACAAGGACCTGCTTTTTATTTACGCAGTTTCAAATGTAACTTCAGATTTCTAACAATGCAGCCTGGATTGTTTGCAAATGTGATGATTAACAGTTTTTTCTTCCAGGACAGAAAAGGAAGTTAGTATCTGCGTTCCTCATTTTGTCTCACTTCCGTTAATGTAAATGAAAAAAGGAAAAAAAGAAAAGAAAGTCTCAGGGCAAAAGCCATATTTCCTCTTGGCTTATTTGTCCCTTAGTTAATGTTGCCTAGAAAAGGCAAAGTGCTAATTCACAGTAATTGTAACTGCTAATTAACTAATTTAGCTTAGCTTAGCTGCCAGGTCCTAAAGATGACCGGGCCAATATACTGCAACCTGTGCTTTAGCAATCGTGTGTGTGTGTGTGTGTGTGTGTGTGTGTGTGTGCGTGTGTGTGTGTGTGTGATTATCTACCCGCCCTCCCCTTCTTTCTGAGATCAATGACACAGTCAATCCTCCCAGTGCTGAGTCCATATGACAGTGGGTATTAAAGAGGCTTCTCACCTGGTGTGTGTGTGTGTGTGTGTGTGTGTGTGTGTGTGTGTGTGTGTGTGTGTGTGTACGTACGTTTTTGTGTGTGTGTGAGGGAGACTAGTGTTAGCATATGCTAGCACACTGAGTAATTCAGTAAATAAGCTTAGACACTGTATCTGACCTTCTGTGTTCAGACTAATGTTCTAAACCAGCTCAGACGATAGTTTTGGCATAATGATGAATAAGTCTTGAAATTCTTGAGCTTTTGGATGGGTGTATCACAGTGTATGGTTTGGATACACAAAAGAAACACATGTATCTCACAAGTTTGTTCATTCATTCATTCATTCATTCATTCATTTTTTTTAAACCTGCTTATTCTCTATTTCTGGATCATGGGGTATGTTGGAGCCTATCCCAACATACATAGTGTGAGAGGCAGGTGTACACCCTGGACAGGTCACTAGTCCATCGCAGAACTCACAAGTTGCATAACATAAATCATTCCTGCCAACCTGAAGAAATACAAGCTAAGCCACAATTTAATATCACTAGAAACACACACTAACAAAGCATGTCTACCAACATGTTTAACCCTTTGCTTAAAAAAGCAGACTAAAGCTCTTAAAATGCATACAGATTTACCTGTGTTTAAATTATTGGTAATATTCCCTAACCTAAAGGTGGTTCATGTGATTTTAGTTATGTTTATATTGACCTGGTGTGTTCTGAGTGATGCTTCACATGCCTTTTCTATGTGTATAGACGTTTGCTCTGGTTCAACCTTAATGTCCAAATATCAGGCCAAAAATATGTTTAAGAAATCAATGATGATATTTTAGCTGCACAATAATTTTTTTTACAGAAACTTGGACATAAAGTAAGATATAAAATAGAATCATGTGTTCAATTTCCAGCATATCTACTGATGGGCCCCTGAGCAAGACCCTTAATTCTTAACTGTTGAATTTTATAATATAAGCAGTGCTTAATAAATGTGGTAATTAATGTAATTTAATCTGGATGAGGGGCATCTGCCAAATGGTAGGGATGTAATGTGCTGTTTAATCTCAAGATGGTAGCTTAGTGGTTAAGGTGTTGGATTGATACCAGAAAGACCGGGGTTCAATTCCAAGTACAACCAAGCAAACACTGTGGGCCTGTGTGCAAGGTCATTAACCCCCAATTGCTCAGTTGTAAGTTGCTCTGGAAAACGGCGTCTGCCAAATACTGTAATTAAGGTTTAAACAATATCTTCAGTTGTTGATCAGACATTTGGCAGACGCCCTTATCCAGACTTACATTTACTCTTTTTATACAAACTGAGCAATTGGGGGTTAAACGTCTTGTTCAGGGGATGCAACTTGGTGATTCAACTTTTTGGAATAGAACCGTGATCTTCCGTGATTAACAGAACAACACCTTAACCACTGCACTACCACTACCACCCCCACTTCAACTTATTCAATGTGTGTGAAGCAGTGGGGCAACTGTCATTTACAAGTCCTAAACCTAGCATCTTTAGTTTTAAACAAGGGTCTGCTGGAGACTATCCTAGCTCTCTAAAAAGGGTTAAAAGGCAAGAGGGGTGCACCATGGGCAGGTCACCAATCCATCACTGGTCATCTATTTATCTTAAGGCTAATTAATGCAATATCATTAGGAATCCATGTAATAAAGAAATGAGTGTTTGTAAGGAAAATGAGGCTTTACCCAATAAATCCACATGCACCTGAAAAAAAGCTGAAAAAGCATCACCAGTTCAACTGTATTTACTTCTTTGTTAAATAACAACATGGTTTTTTCAACCCCCTCCCCCCTTTTTTATTAACTTGATATTATGTGTTCTGTCCATCATCCTTTTGAATAAATGGTTACTATAGAAACAATAGCGTATTAGCAAGAGTGCATTAATATTAAACCGGTGAGTTTCTTTGCAGTGTCACTACTATTGTAACAGGAAATTAATCTTTTGGAATTAAGAATTTAGTATCAGATAAAACAGATATTTATAGCTGTATTAAACAGGGCTAGGTTTTAGCGTGGTGTAATGCAAGCTCAGACTCTGCAGTTTCTTTCAACAGAGTAAGGGTGTGCTGGGGTTTATGGAGGTTTAAGTAGTAAGCCTTATCACTATGGAGACAGCATATGCAGCTGTGGTGGAGGCAGCAGAAGCAGCAGCAGCAGCAGCAGCAGCAGCAGCAGCAGCAGTATGAGCCCACTGAGAACCATAAACACAGACAGGCCATGACTCCTACTAATAGATCTCTTAGGAAGGGTGAGAGAAAGAAAAACATGAACAAAATGCATGGAGGTGTGTGGGCAAGAACAGTCTGTCGACATCCAGGAGAAACAGCATGATCAAAGGAGGATTAATAGTTCATACTGTAAATCTAAATGGTTTTAAGTGAGCTGTGAAAATATGGCACACGATATAGCCAGAGAATGTGTAATAGTGAGAATGCAAAAAGGCAGCACACCGCATGAATACAGTGTGTAATGTTATTATAGCTCGTTTAGGATTTTTCCATCGTTATGTATTGAAAATAGTTATTTGACTGAAATTTATGAAGCTAAAAAAAGAACTATTTTAACAATAGTATAATAATAATAGGGTAAAGAGTTCACGTCTGTGAAAACTGGAAAAACATGATGCGAATTTAACACAAAACGCGGCAAAGATGCCTTTTTCTATAACAATACTGGGTGCAAAACATTGAAATGCCATTGTCATAAATAAACTTAGCAAAGTTCACTAATAAATTGCCCTTTTTTCACCTGTTCTATACGTGACAATTTTTATCTCAACTTTATTTAATGAAAGTGGCAGATTTAATTACTTGACAGAAAAGTCCTGGAGATGCAATGCCGTAATAGTTAGCACGGTCGCCTTACAACAAGGAAGTCCCTGGTTCGATTTCTGGGCCACGGATCTTTCTGTGCGGAGTTTGCATGTTTTCCCTGTGCATGTTCTCCCTCCGGGTACTCCAATTTCCTCCCACAGTCCCATAGGAATGAATGTGTGGGTGTATGTGTGGTTGTTTGTCTATGTGTGACCTTTGATGGACTGGTGATCTGTCCAGGGTGTACCCTTGCCTCTCGTCCTATGTATGCTGGGATAGGTTCCAGCATACCCCCTTGACCCTGACTTAGGGAATAAGCCGGTAAGAAGATGAATGAATGAATACCTACACACGTTACAATTAAGTGTTTTAGAATCTTATAGCTAATATCTTATAGAACATGCATGCTCCGCACAGAAGGATCCCCGGCCCGGGAATTGAACCTGGGACCTTCTTGTTGTGAGGTGACCGTGCTATCCACTACACCACTGTGCCGCCTCCATTTTTTGTAATGTTTTTTTTTGTTGCATTTTGTCACCCGCCAACCACAAGCAAATTATGAATTAAAATGAAAATGGTATACGCTTTTCAAAATATTAAGCCACTATTAATCTGAAAAGTGTGGTGTGAATTTGTATTCAGCCTTCCTGCGTTAATACTTGGTAGAGCCACCTTTCACTGCAATTACAGAATTACAGCTGCAAGTCTTTTGGAGTATGTCTCTACCAGCTTTGCACATCTAGAGATTGACATTTTTGCCCAGCCTTCTTTGCAAAATAGCTCCAGCTCAGCCAGATTCTATGGGGAGCATCTGTGAACAGCAATTGAAAATGTCTTCTGCACAATGGAATTTAAGTCTGGACTTTTACTGGGACATTCTAACATATGTATATTCTTTGATCCACACCATTCCATTGTAGCTCAGGCTGTATGTTTTGAAAAAAAGTAACTCATTTTCGTCCCACTTTACAATTATTTGCTACTTTGTGTTGGTCTAGCACATAAGATCTTAATAAAAGTCAATAAAGTTATTTTTTTTTAAGTTCAAGGGGTATGGATACTAGTGTAGTGTAGTGTAGTGTATGTTAGTGTCCTGAAATAAAATAAATCACATTTTTTGAATCATTAAAGTAAAACCATCAGATTCTTAAACTTTAAGCATCAGTTTAATAACTACCTCCAGAGGACTCTCTTAGTGGACTAGTTAAAATGCCTGACCTTCTAGACCATATGGTGCACCACACTCCACCTTCTCTTGAGCCAGAACCTCACCTGCCACATCCAGCCCGCGCACTAAATTTCCAGTAATCCACATGATTATGGGAGGGGTTATTAAAGCGAATATGGGTGGTAGCAGAGAAGCAGATGTCTGATGACCCACATCTGTGTGTTCATGCTGAGTGGAATACGTGGGATGAACATGTGTGTGTGTCAGCTCTGGGATGACTGCTCTCCTGTCCACCAGCGCTGTCAGTGGTGCTGCATGCTCATCACTGCCCTTCAGAGATCTCAGGTTCACAGATTTAAAAAAGCATTTGACCTCCATAGTAGATCATCTCCAAAGATCTTAACCAACCATAAGTGGGCCCACATGCGCAAAAGTTCAATTCGGTATTCCATTCCTGGCTCAAGTTTTTTCTGGTCCCTCCTCTTTCTTTATGTCTCTCATTTCATGCCCCAGCCCTAGCAATAAAGGCAAAACATTGCCCTAACAATATCTTTACACAACCCAAAGCAATGGTCTCACCTTTTATTGTATGGTAATGTTTTTGAAAGTGTCTAATCACAGTGTATACCAGAAAAGAAAACAAAAGCAGGAGTAGTTCCATTGACCTACAGTACTATGTCATGGTTCTGATCTATTTTCTTCTGAGCTGTCAGATAAATCAGTTGTAAGACAAAAACGATAGACTATGTTTGCCCAAGAGCAGGTTTACAGGATATGGGCATACACACAGTCAACAATAGGAGCTCTGTAGTGTTGATTTCTCCCTTAAGCTTCATAGATGTAACAGTAGGCCCGATTCAGGCATCGTACATCCTCTATGCTATTCAGCACGCTTCTGTCTGACTTTCCTTACATCACTCTCACGCCTATATTTTGCATTGGTGATATTTTTATTTATCATGGTTCATTAAAAGTAGATAGAAAGTAATTTTATAAATGTAGATTTCCAGATTAGACCAACTAAGTTGTAAGATTTCTTTGCAAACATTTCATAGAAATGACAACATTCTTTCATCTTCTAAACCTGTTTATGGTCTAATTCTGACATGAGGGATACACACTAGGCAAGTCACCAGTCCATCACAGGGCAACACTCACACATGTTTTTGGTCTGTGGGAGGAAACCAGAATACCCAGAGTAAACCCAAACAAGTATGAAGAGAACATGCAAACTCCACACAGAAAGGCTTATGGCCAGGAATCGAACCTTGTCCTTCTTGCTGTGAGGCTGTCATAGTTTTTCCATTTCATATTTTATTCTTTTCTCTTCTACTGCTGTCAATACTGGGCATCTTTTTTCTTTGTGTAAAATTTACATCCAATGTCAAGCAAGGTGCTGTGGCAGTTTCTGCACCCAACTTGGCTTGTTACAGCCACTAAAAGCCATTTACTCCAGTCGCTGTTAAAGCCCCACCATCACCATCATCATCATCATCATCATTACAGCACAGCAGAGGCAGACAACCAGTGTTTCCTGAAACCATCTTCCTCCGACTGCCATAAATCAAAGGAAATCTGTGGGAACTTAATTAGCTTAATTGCTATGTTTGCTCTAACATAACACTGATCACTCCACCGATCCAGCTACAGCATTTGAATAGGGGTAAAACAGATGGCACACTTCAGGTTTTTTTTTCTGGCCTCATAGAAAAGCATCTGGGGAAGATGATCAAAGTTGTTGGGGGCCATAGTTTGCAGAAGGCTTGTGGGTTGATTTGTTGGAAATATTTAACTTTATTTTTTATCCATTTAGCCTAAACTTCAACTTCATTATAGTATCAGCATGTGGTATAACCTGATATTTATCAAGATATATTTTTTTGCATTGTAGACCCAATGAAAGAAAGTGTGGAGAAAAATCAGAGGACATCAAACTACAGTAAATTACTTAAAATGAAATCACTTAATGCTGCTTATTTACTTCCTTATTGTTGTGTTACTGTAAGAACTGTGACTTCGGAGGACCGCCGATAGAGGGCGCCCTTGCCCGAATACTGATCAACTACTTCCTGGCTGGGTTAATTGGGCGTGGGCTCTCTATTTAAGCAGGAGGTTCTGAGGAGACAGACGCAAAGTATTGTTGCCCCTTTACCGAGCTTTGTGTTTCCCTATATACTTGGTTAAAGGGGAGTTAAAGGGGACCTTACTGGTTTTGTACATTTAATCTTTAATGGTATTGTCAGGGGATGGCGCGGTGGTGTAGTGGTTAGCACGGTCCTGCACCGGGATCTTTCTGTGCGGAGTTTGCATGTTCTCCCCACGCGCTTGCGTGGGTTTCCTCCCACAGTCCAAAAACATGCAGTTTAGGTGGATTGGTGATTCTAAATTGTCCATAGGCGTGAATGTGTG